>MNPL01030216.1:0-12754 GCA_002081605.1 Tropilaelaps mercedesae | reverse complement strand
CGTGTGCGTGCGTGTGCGTGCGTGTGTGTGTGCGCGTGTGTGTGCGCGTGTGTGTGCGCGTGTGTGTGCGTGTGTGTGTGTATAGAGTAACGAAGATAACCGGACAGAGCGAATGCAGCAACAATCAGCGTGTAATCATGTCGCGTCGTTCCATTCCGAACCAACGGAAAACCGGTAGCCCCTGCAGAGCATAAACGTAGCAGCCTTTAAATTGATCGTAACGAAGTCTCGGATTTGCAATTTATGTCTCTCATGACCTGTAAACGAACGGCGACGTATGGGAGATTGAAGGCCGCGTCTGCAGTAGTGCGAGGGCGACTATGGGAGAAGAGAGACCGTCAAGCACTGTTATGGCTCATTTAACCGTAGGTCGACGTTGTTACAGGTGACAGGTCGTCGCTATGGCTGACAAATCGATCCTACTCACCTATTCGCTAGTCTACATGAAGAGACTGTAAACATCCAAATATCCTCCTCAAGCGTCATATGCGTCTCACGAAATAAGCCCTCGTCTTCCGTCTAGTGGAATATGATGCAGTCTCATCGAACTGCACCTGCTGCTCCATCGTGCAGGCCGCGCGAGCCTGTTAAGGGCCTTACGCGCCTATTGCAGATCCACATATGGATTTACAGTCGACTCGAGACTAATAACAAGAAG
This sequence comes from Tropilaelaps mercedesae, assembly GCA_002081605.1. Taxonomy (NCBI): domain Eukaryota; kingdom Metazoa; phylum Arthropoda; class Arachnida; order Mesostigmata; family Laelapidae; genus Tropilaelaps; species Tropilaelaps mercedesae. The sequence goes on along the minus strand of MNPL01030216.1, from coordinate 12,096 downwards.
ATGAGACAGTCTTCTGCGTTCTAATTGCTTAATGAAGAATACTGCTGAGCAGACGAGCCCCCAGCAGCGTCTTCAGTGTTGTTGTATGGTCGGACCCGTCGAGATTGGAGTCGCCGGCCATTTTACCAGTGTCCGTTCGTATTGCGATTATTAATAGCCGGCAAAGTCGGATCGTGAGGTACATCTGTATGAGGCCTGCGTGTCCTAACTGTTCCCGAAGGCACATGCGCCTGCCTGACTCGGATTCATAATGGAGCCCGTTTAGCCGAAGGGTGGGCGGCCTGACACACATTAATTGCGTGCTAATATCGTGGCTGTATTTGGCTAAATTTCGATCGATTAGTGGCTCCATCGACGTCCGAGCGCGCGCGGTGTGTGTGAGTCGGTGCCAAAACCCCCGAGAGCGCCACGACAGTCGCCGCGTTGAGGTTATAGATTCATCGTTATAGTGACCAATTCACAGAGACGAGCTTTCGCGTTATAGCTGCACAGCTTCACGCCGGATCGCAATCGTGTGTCTGTTTGTTTGTTTGGGAGAGGGAACACATGTGTGGGAGAGCAATACTAAAATCTGAAATCTGTACAAACATGTCAACGTGACAAAAAGAGACTGACATTGCGCAGGCGCTCCTCATTTGCGCTGCCTTCTGAGGCGTAACTCGATTGTTCTACGGGTTTAATAATCGCTTCAGAGCTCATGCGATCAGACTGTGCCTGTCGCTTCAGAGCTCATGCGATCAGACTATGCCTGTCACTAGGTCATTTGCTGCTTTGCGTAGCAGCAAATGTTTTCCAACCTCGATGAGGAACTCACTCACCGCCTTCCTCCCGCTCGAGGTATGGAGTGAATGCAGGCTCATCGCTCTCTTAACGCTTCCTGCGCACCGTCGCTGCACTTCTAATCTAATTACAACTCGATTTGTGAGGCATTAGCTGACGTCTTCAGACGGACGCGACGCGTCGCGCCCGCCGGGCTGAGTCAACGCGTCTGGCGAAAACTGCGACGCTGGCAAGTGCCCCTCACGGAAGAAGCCCGCCTGTCCCTATGAAACTACGTCGTCGTGAACGATCTGGCGAAGTAATTACAAAGAACAAACAGAACTTTCAGACGAAGTCAGCGCTTCTACGAGCTGCTCGCCGCTGAAGGCCGAAGCAGCTCGGGTTACCATAGCAGAAGGTGCGCTGGTGGGCCTAGTCTACAGGCTAAGGGGCCCCCGATGAAGGCCTTGTCTGGCCATCCCGATTCAGCTGAGCGCTTTGAGGATGCTCCGTTCAAGTGAATCAGCGTCAATCTCTCCGTCGGAAAGTTAATACTGCCACGTTAGTCCAGTCCTCCCTACCTCACGGCCTCACGACCTCCCTCCCTCACAGCCTCCGTCAACCGAACGCAACCGCAAACAAGTTGTCACTAACTCATGATTGCAAACGACGAAGCCACGCGCTCGACAGATTCGATCGACAGAACGCAACGAAGTGACGATTTAGACCGAGGAGTTCGGAACGCACTCGCAACGATAAAGACACACACACACACACACACACACAGCGACGATTCGTTGTGTTTTCCAAGGGAAACATGGCGACTGTAGTTCTTTGGCGGATGTTTTCGTTATTCCAGAGGCTGAACTAGTCAAAATCCTTTCACTGCGATTAGTTCGCCTCTCGTTACGGACTCGTTGGCAGGACCTCTACATTCGTTGTAGACGCCTGGATACGGCGTCCCATTATGCTCGAGTTGGCAGCATCGATGGGTTTACATTGCTCCCGGACAAGGCGGCCTAGTTAGGGAATCGACTGGACTACGGTGGTAACGGTCGAAAGCACTCGCAGGTTTGTTCCCTACGCCAAATACAGATCCCCAGACCAAGGTACTGCTTAATGGGATCATTATTCGAGGGGTGGTACGTTCACGTATTTCGTCGTTATAGTCACAGGCAGGGATGTGCAGATGTCAGCGGCAAGTCGGACTGAACGAGTCTGCTCGGGCGATGAGGTTTTTCGCCAGCAAGATGATGAGGTGGCTCGCTTTTCACGATGGTGCGGGAGGTTGTCCTCTATGCAAATGATTCTGAAACCAATGACAGTCCCGATCGCCTCCTCGGGAACGCCCCGTACATCGATTCCCGTCCGTCCCCCATTGACATCCGTCGGGTACGACGAGATCCCATAAGCTCACCAGAACCCCTCGACGAAATCCCATTCTCAAGAATCGGCCAAACTGAAGCACATCCCTCGAAATCAGCCGATGGCCCTACCCATCGTCGAGGAGTGTCTGTCCACGTGCGCGCCTGCGAGTGACATTGGCCTAACGTCTAGGACGTTGCCATCTGGTCCTTCCGCGGGATTTAGGACGCAGCCAAACGACTGCAGATCCGAAGTGGGGCTCTGCTCAAGCACAAAGTCGGGCGTACGTCGCTGTTCGTCAACGAACACACGTCGGGCGTGATAGAACTGCGTGCCATGGCCACGTGTTGATGAATAGGCCGCGCTGTGGCCTGCGCAAGGACAATCAGGCTCGTTCGCATACTGACGAGACTGATGAGGAAAATTATGGCTGGACGGAGTTGTTCGGGAGGAAAGTGTCTTCGGGTCGCGAGAAAATGGGCCAAACCGGGTTCATCTAAATATGGGAGGGGATCTGTCTGACGGTAGCCTGATGATGCAGTGCGGCTGAACTGGTTAGAAAAAGCGGCTGAACGAGAAAGACCCAACCATTTTCGGCTAGTACAACTCTCAGCAGAAGTCATTCTGTGCAGACTTCGTTCACACCGGTAGCTGTGATTAGTGTGGCTTCAGCGATCAGAAGGGCCATAAAATTCGTTCGCGTTTTTTGTGAGTTCTGGTTAGGCTGTTGATGCGTCGTTGGTAGCAGAGCGACGTAACGTGACCTGACCATCATGTACTTCGGTCGGAGGGGACAGACCTTTGGCGAAACTGACACAGAAGTAAGATACCATTCTCTAATGGACTAGTACGATCCCATCTACACCCGTCGGCCGTGCTCAGATTACACGAAGGATGACAGACACACACACACACACACACACACACACACACACACACAAGGCCAGACAGAGAGGGACAGCGAGAGAGAGAAGAGAGACCGCCAGAGTTCAGGCTGAAGCTTCGAATATCGATATTTTAAAACAGTAAAACGCCCATCACAAAATGTTCCCTGTTGCGGTCGTCCGCGTCGAGTGTTCCACGTCCGCCGTACGGCAAAAGAGTAAACAGCAATTTTCTAGAATCGCCAAAAACCCATCTCGTCGGCCAGGATATGCTAAACGGGGAACCAACTGCGTCGTCCTTCATACAAAAATGAAGCTGTATATTAACGCGTGGCACTGCGTCGTTCCGGAGCGAATCGGCCCAGTTGAAGGACACAGTTCGGGGGACAACGGCGCAAAAACATTACTCGCAGACGATCGTCGGAGCCGGCCCATCCATTCAGGCCTCCGTTACGCGGTTTGCGGGAATCTTCTCTCCGTGAAGATCACTCGCCTCTTCAGATTTCTCCGCTAGCTGTTGAACCTCTTCAATAATTCTCCTGATTCGTGACGGGTTTCCTGTCTCCAGTTTTCTTCAATTTTTCCCACTTTCGCCGAGGCTATAAATTCATGTCAGAATCGAATTTCTTTCGAACATACGCCCATCTTCCGGTGGACCTAGGTGGCCCCCATCGCACGGCGCGAGGAGGCCATCGACTGGTTTACGCAGTTCGCAGACGCTCACACATGGCGAAATTCTCTCAAGAGGGTCAGCTTCTGACTGCCGCTCAGAAACTGTCAGATCGCACGCTAACTTTGCGTGCGACTTCTGCTCGCATTTCATGGCCATCCTCTGGAAATTTCACCTAGCAACTGCCGCAATCGTTGTATCTGTGAGTTTCTTACGAAGTTCTCTACGTTCGCCACCCCTTCGATTTGGCCGTACCCCCGAGTCTCTAGCTCGTGCGCTGTCTGTAATCGCCTAGGTCCGTTCCAGTATTTCTCTCTCTCCCTAAACCTCTCCAACGAAGCGGTGCCGTCTGAGTGGAGATATCCAAAAATAAAATGACTACGGCGGCGGCGGCGGCGGGGGCGGCGTCCAAAAGCAGAGCAGTTCGGCTATGCGCCAGTCTCCTGTTATAGGATCGCTCAACGAACGCAAACTCGGCGACGACGACGCTACTCAGGCGTGCGTGCGTCGTGTTGAGCGATGCGGCGCTGTGCGTCAGAGGTGTCTTTGACAAACGCCCACACGAGACGCGTGTCCCGCTCAGCTACGGCGTCGACAGCCTACGCGACCGAGTTCCAAAGCGGACGTGCGCTTCATTGAACGTGACCACCGCAGCGAATATCAACTGTTGTAGTTCTTCGAGAGCTTCGGAGGAAAAAGCGACCGCCACATTAGGCCCAGCCATTGGCCGGTCGACGATGCGGCGTACGATGTTCACGAAAGGCCCAATCGGTCGTGCGTTTGGACACGGCCAAATGGGGAGGTTCCACAGGGTGGAACGCCAATAGTGAGTGAGGTTCAATAAAAAGAGAACTCATCGCTGTTCGAAGAACGGCCTATCCAGTGTGAATTCCTCACATTCGAGGAGGGTGTGCCCACCTCACTGGCCGTCGCTTCCCTCGAGATTGCAATGTCCTCGTCGTATGGAAAAAATGGCCTCTGGTCCCAGCCCCTCTCCTCCTCCTGCTCCTCCTTCTCCTGCTTCTCGTCCCCTTTGGAAGGTACCTCGAATTCGGTGGGGGGTGTTAATCACGCCGACCCACGCTGAGTGTCCAAACGGGAAGTCGGTCTGTGATGAAATGTTAATGCGTGAGATTGTTTTTCGTCTGACATTCGTCCTCACCTGAAGACCAAACGAGGAAATGAAGCCGGACATATATATTCATGTTCGTTGGTTTTATGACGACGGCATAAATAACTCGTCCTCTTTTCGGTTACGGCGCGCGAATTCGACCGTATTCCGGCGACGTGAAGGGCCCCCAGATTGAGCTGCTCGTCGACGCGGTAGATAAGCGAGCACCTTCTATTGAATTCTCTTTGGTGCGACCGGATTAGCATGAAATTCTCCTTTGACCTCACGGCATCGCTGAGGTCATCGCTGTACTTGAGGAGTAGTCAAATCGACTATACGAAACTAAACGTGGAATTGTCAGCTTTCCGCAAGGTCGAGGAGGGGGCACACGGTTACAGAGGCAAACGAATTGACACCGTCCGCTGCTGACATTGGCAAGCAGGAACGCGAATAGAAAATCGCTCCGAGTATGAATTATTCAACTGTTCGATTGGCGTCGAGAGAAAATCGCGTCGGTATAGTTCGCATGCAGGACCACTCGGTATGGATGCGACGCACAAAAACGACGGACGCATCTCCTGATACAGCAGACCTGGTCCCGGGATCTGCTCCTATACGCGACGAGAGGAAGGAACATCCCGGCGGTCCCGGATGGTCAAGGACGTCATCTGAAGGAACGACGAAATGTTCCTGTCATGTTGGGAGTCGGGATAATATCCTCCGTCTGCGATGGGACACAGCCTAGCGATGTTGACACACCGCGAGCGGCTGTGCGTCGCGTCTCCGCGAGCCTCCAGAGAACGATTTTCCTTAAACACGGCGTTTCGCCCGCGAGGGGACGCGTACTCCTTTCATGTGACGAAGTTCGTTTGTGTCACGAATTAATGGCGTGCCCATACATCGTTGAGCGTCTAGGCCGTGCATTTCTGTCAAGGTGACGCTGACACAGCAGCAGCAGCAGCAGCGGTAAGGCGAAACGTCCTTGCCAGTGACGACACCAAAAGCCGTCGTCCGTTTCTGGGGGCCCTTCTTCGCCCTGTCCCGTCGAGTTGGACGCGCTCGCTAGAATCGTTTTGGACTCGCGCGTTGGCCCGTGCCATTTTGACCGAAACATGACCTTGAAATGAGGGGCCGCTGTCTATTTATGTGTGTGCGCAAATGAACCGGACAGAAATAGTCTGGGGCAAAAAGTTCCCCACTTCGTACCTCGGAAAAGTCGATTTTTCGTCCGTACCCACTAAAAGTTAATCATCGAGAAAATTGCGCCTCTTTGATCACCTTTAGTGGATCCCCCGTTCACTGAACAAGATTCCTCCTCTCCTCGCCGTGGCCCCTTCTCGCATCGGGCACGCAGGTTTTCGGAGCAGGTTCGTACCGATCATTTCGGAAAATGTATACCTCCATTAATGGAATATGCAGTAAAAGCCATAACCATGTAGCCATTGCTTATTTTCATAATTGTCGAGGTATTAAAGGAGAAAAGGAGGAAATTTCCACGAACAACAACAACAACAACGACGACCTAAACGGTCTAGAGTGAGAAAGAGAGACATAACGAGAGAGAGGAACAGCGCTAAAGAGAGCCTCATTGAGAGCAACGACTGTATCGGACAGTGAATCTGGTCTTCTCCACGGTGATCATCGTCCCCCTCAGGGAAGATTCGTGGCTAGCGAACGTTAACGCTGATCGATGTGACAACGAAGAAACGGCTGATCGTTGTCGGAGGATCCGACTGCTCTGTCGGTTGGGCGCGATCGCTTCGCGCCTCCTTGCCTAGCCGAGAACTTGTCCATTTTTCGACCTTAGACAACTGTAAGGTCAGACGGAATCGACGGGGGGAGGCCTGTCCCGGGGGAGCTATACCCCGCGGACGTGCGGGTGTTCGGACGACGAATGGCCGGACATTTGGAATTACTTAATATATCCTTGCGTGTGTTAGGAGCAGTGCACAGGATGCGTGCACACGTGCTCCTGTGCTGCTGACAGAACGAACTTTTGCTCGTCTCAGATAGAAGGTAGCTTCCATAGGGGTTCGTTTTGTACAAAAACCGCCGTTGTCGCTGATGGGGGCCTCTCGGATGTGTTTGACGCTTCTCTGGTGGATTGGCTGTCGAGCACACGCCTTCACCAGAAGGCGGTCCCGGACATATTTTCTGCTACTTCGTCGAATAATTTGAGTGAAGTATGCGCGCCGAAAGTGCTCGATGTTTTTGAGCATCAGCCAACATTGAAACGTTGTTGCATTAGAATGTTTTTTGTTGAACACGCGACCGCGACATCTGCTGGGGGTGTGTATTTACGATCGATAAATGGTCGTTTGTCTTTTGATTCGGCCTTCGATTTACCTACTTTTAGGGTTCAGCTGTCAGCGTTAAAAAGAACAGTAAAGGCGACAATTGGATGTGTTGCTGTCAGCTGACCGATGTGAAGAACCACCGAATATTGGCGAATCGTTCGACTTCGGTCGCCCGCTATTCCCGACTTGAGGCGCGGTCCTCGCATTTCGGCGCTTCATAGCGACATTTCCCCTTGCAGGACTCTGTTGGGCTCACAATGTTCAAGACGTGTTTCTTAGTTCGGTTAGTTTTCGTCCACAACCCCCCGCCGCCGCCACCGCCACCGCCTGATAAATTTTCTTCGCTCGATTGTCGCTAACGAGGAAAGCGGTTCTGTTTTGTCATCAGACTCCTCGACGCTTGCATAACCAATGCTTCTAACATGGGGCCAACCGTTTGCCGCGTTCTCGCTCCCTATTACACACACACACACACACACACACACACACACGTTCGGCCATTATTGTTCGCGTCATAACTTAAACGTGTGAAGAAGAGAAGACCAAACAACGGCGAACCACCAACGATGAGCCCTGTTGACCGAGTGCAAACAATATTAATATTCACAGCGGTGCGAGCCAGTCTAGCGTACACAAAAATTCAATCAAACTCTATTTTCCCTATTTCCTTCAGCCGCCACCCACACGTCACGCGTCGCTCGCACACCTATTCGCGTGCAGTCATTTTTCTCCGCGTCGTATTCACACATAGACGCGTTTTTCGTTCGCCGTCCTGGCGTCATCCTAGCGAAGGTCGGACTCAACGTCCAGGAGCGTGCCGTCGATGTTGTAGTCGGAGATGTCCTTGAGCGGCATCAGTGACGACGCCTCACAAAAGTAGGACGAGACGGACCGGTCGTCCTGGTGTCGACCGGCCAGGTGGTGGCCGTGTGCATTTTTGCAACAAAAAAAAAGTTATCAATCAACTAGTGAACGTGGAGGAACGCCGAGGTTCGACAAGGACGCATGTGCTAGTGCGCGACGGACGCCGATGGACGCCGGCATTGACGGCGAGCGACTCGGTAAATATGAAAAAGCCTTCCAGTGTTCTTGCTTTGCGTTTGCAATAAGTTCCGAGAGCCGTAATGCTCCACCAGGACAAGCGCAAAGCAACTCTTTCATGACAAAAAAAGCCACTCAGTCGCAAGGGGGTATACGATAACCGCGACGCAGGACAACGATGAAAGGATTGCTAAGGACGACGTAGACGAGAGGAACTCGCCACTGTTCGTTGCCGGCACACTGAGGACCCCCCCCGGAGGCTCTGAAGGGTGACGGCGGTTCTGAGGGGCCGTGGGGGCTTTCATCGTGACGCGGCGGCAGGGCCAGCGGTAGAGGCGCGCACGCATGAGCAGGCCGGTGGTCCTGCAAAAAGGACCTGTCTAAAGGAAACATCGAATCGCAAAGAGCGGCCACTGGCAGTGGCTGCTCAAAAGCTATTTGACGAAAAATAGACGCAGACGAGCAGCGTCATCTGAAACGGTCCGAGTAGCGACGCAAGGCCATGGGATTTCCAAGGAGAGGCGCCATCGCCAGATGTCTCCTTGGATGTCCGGAGGAGTAGTCGGAAAACGACTCGCGGGTTCGATTGCGTAGGCAGTTGTTTCCGTCGCTGCTGGCGCGGATGCGACGTCAGCGAGAACGCGCGATCATCCGTTTTAATAATGACTCCTGTTTAGACGCCAACAACGATGCCGGCGCCGTAGACCAGATCCACCAGAGGCTTCACGCGCCGCTGGTGGGGGAGAGGAAGCTGGTTCGGACATCGTAGAGGAAAATATTGCGGAAGACGACCGCAAAAAGACGATGTTTAGAAGCGAACATGGTGTCTTCACTAAAATAGTCTTTATCACAGGCGAACGTAAGATTTTAAGGAAGAAAGGCGGGGAAAGTTGGCCAGAGGGAAAAATAGATAGAGGCGCGTTTTTTCGAGGGCTTTTTGTGATAGCGTGCAAGAGGTGTAAATACAGGCAAAGGCAAAAAAACTCCCACTGGATAAGAGACCCTAACGCCAGAGGGCTCAGAAGCCACAAGGACATGAAAACACACACACACAAACACACACACACACACATATACGAACGCTGCTAGTTATCCTACATTGAACCGAAAGAGCCAAAGGTCATCAATTCTATCGTTGGACCTTTGCCTGTGAAGGCTTTTAAATCTTCTAAGCGTTTAGAAGATCGAAAAAGGTAGCTACTAACTAGGCTGATCCAACTAGTCGCTTATTCACTAAGGTAAACCCCCGAGATCGTAGCTGATTCATACACAACGTTATGCCTTGTCTGAATGGCCGTACAGACTTAGGCCAGCCGCTGCTGTCCCCAGTGGACCCCTATGGGACATGTCGACGGCGACGGTTACACTTCCCAAACTCCGCACGTGAGTCGTAGTAGTCGTAGTAGTAGTATTACGCAGTGATTCGTTGCATTTACGATTACCCGAATCAGTTTCTGTTCAATCTCTCACACTCGTTCCCATAGTCGGACGTCGCAGCCTTGTACAACGTCCCGACGGTGGTGGCTCCATATGGGTGGTGCTCAATTGAGCAGATCCACGGCCAGGGGGCAAAGGAGCCGGCTGTTGAACATTGGCTGTGCATTTGTAGGCTCGACATGGCCAATGGCCTAACGGTTGGCCGCTATACTGGACGGATGTAGGCGTCAATAGCACCAAACGCAGGCTCGCCACTGCGTCGTGAGACCGACTACTTCTAGCCTGCGTGTGGCCTGCGTTGGCCTACAGTTGGCCACAACTGCGAGAATCGTCGTAGCTGGGAAAGGGACGCTCGTGACCGATATCGAGGTTCGTCGCGTGCAAGAGCAGCGCGGCCAAGCTTAAGCGACGGAATAAGCGTGGCGATAGGCGTCATGGGATGACTCCTTGCGTGTGTCCTGCAAGGAGTCTGGCGGAGCTATCGGAACATCTCTCACGACGACTGCGTGTCCGTCCGTGCCGCCAGAGGATCTCGTTTACTCGTGGCGCATGTTCGGCCATTGAGCGACTCCTCGATCCTTCTCCTGAGCGGTCGTCGTATACGACTCGCAGGGAGGAACCGGGAGCCTCCAGAGGGTCAGATTGCGAGTCCGTCTGTTGCGTCTTTTATTGAGCGAAGAAGAATCGGGACGACGCATTTTTGTGCTTGCGGTAGACACTTTTGGACGAGCTCGGCCGTTTCCTTTGTGCGTGGGACGCAACCACAAAGACTCAGTGAGGCGTCGACTGCACGTGCCGAATGCGTCGTCCTCGCGAGGCGGCTGTTTCTACGCACGACTCCTACGCGTTCATCGGCACTGCTTTAGCTTCGTCGTCCAACTCGCTTGATTTCCTGCTGGTCGTATTCTCCCAGCGGGATGCCTCTCCCACGTTTGGCCCCCATCGGCCGCGTGATGTGGCCGTACATCCATTGAGCACGCGTCTAATGCCGCGCGTCATTGCCGAGTCTGACCGGAATATGCTGAAGGGGGCGGCATCGACGAAAGGGGGGACGAAATGGGCAAGGTCGAAGTGGGCATGAAGATTTCGACCGCTGTGCGAAGCTTTAGGCACCGCTGGGAAAGGAGCTATCGCGAGGGGTGCGCGCATGTCGCCGACGCTGACGGATATATCCAGTGGAGGTCCATCGGGGGCACAGAGCTACGACAGTGGAACGACGAGCTACACGCAAATAGCAGATGAATAGACGAGAATAGGAAGAACGCCATACTCAACCTCAGAAACACTGTCGTCGCTAAAGGCCTCTTGACGTCGAGGCTCGTGTGTGTGTGTGTGTGTGTGTGTGTGTACGATGGACTAAAAAAGGCACCGCTAATAACTTGGTCCTTGAGCCGACTCAATGCGATGAGGTCTGGGACAGCCTCAGCGGCTTACGCCTCTGCATGTCGATGTAGCCAAAGACTTCATTGTCCGACTTCATCTAACCCGATCCCAGATGCGTTCCCTGTGATCGGCGATGCCATCATCGACTGCTGCTACTTCAGTGCGTAGGTCTGGCTGGACGCGTAGCTAGGAACGGCTGTTCTACCGCTACATTTGTCGAGCAGAGCCGCGCAGACAACGACGTGATGAGTGCGACGCGGACCTTGAACGGACTAGGCCTCGGATGAACACAGAACGATCCGACCTGACGGGCCGTTTTCGGCGGCATCGTTCACTCACTCGGGTTCTCGGCACGGTATTCGCTGAAAGGCGCCCGTCCAGGTAACCTTTACTCTTCTACCCTGGCCAACGTCACCGGGAACAAACTCTCTTTGAGGCGGCTCTGCTGGATGCATGCGCTGGATTGCACCCATTTGAGCTAATTATAGCGCAGGCCTTGGAGTGTCTCTATGGAGGAAGAGAGCAGGCACTGGCCACGAGAAGGGACAGAAGAGGACGAAAGCGCAATCCCACCGGACAGGAAGGCGTAGGTGGGAGGGGGGGGCCTGTGCTCATGGGCCGGCACAATGAGTCAGGGTCAACAGTCTGTAACGAGATAGCCATACGAGAGCTGGACGCGGCGCGGGAAGTGTGTCTATGAGGGATAATCGCTTAGAACAGAGCTTTTGGGCACGTTTCTACCGGTGTGCGTGTACGTGTGTGTATTACGGTTAACTGCGAGAAACGGGCTGACTCGGTGAGGTCGAGGTGCTGCCAGCGACAGAGCAGCCGTTGTAAAAAAATAGCCCAATACCTACACCGAACGGGACATACACACATTGACCGACTCTGTAGCTCGTCGCGTGTCGTCAAAATAGCAGAACAGTAATTTTGGGTGAAACTATTACGCAAATCTTGACTCCTATCGGGTATACTGCTACTGTATTGAAGACGCTGTATTGAGGGCTACTACTGTATTGAAGGCACTGTATTGAGGGCTACTACTGTATTGAAGGCGCTGTATTGAGGGCTACTACTGTATTAAAGGCACTGTATTGAGGGCTACTACTGTATTGAAGGCACTGTATTGAGGGCTACTACTGTATTGAG
>MNPL01030182.1:12429-31348 GCA_002081605.1 Tropilaelaps mercedesae | reverse complement strand
TATCAGGGGCCGTGAAACAGCGGATTGAGAAAATTCATTTTTTGCTTTCAATTTCAAAAAAAAAAACAAGCAGAGTTATACCCTTGATTTAAGTCTGCTGACAATATGACAGCATCGAGCTAGGATATCACATTTATATATTGAGCACTGAAAGTCAGTCAGCACGAAAACGGGTCACGGTAGAGGGTTAAAGACCACTCGGCATCACTACTATCATGTTACCGCAATCATGCTCTCAACGGATCTCTACCTTGGAGACGCTGAAGCAGCGCTTCAACCTCACAAATCCTTCAGACTGCCGACACTAAGCAACTTTTCAACGTCCGGAATGTAGGCAATATCCAATTTAAAGCAATTTGCACATCGCGGCCACTTTCTTACGATACTGCGGGTAAGGCTTCTAGTGGCGACAGCGTGACCTGAATTAGGGAGAAGCGTTTAGCTAACGTATAGCGGCCTCCTTACAGGCGAAGGGACTCACTATTGAAAGCCGACCGGTTAGTACATAACGCTCAAGTGAATCGTACAAAATGACTGGACAACCTGACCGACAAAGATATTAACTTTCCCCGTGGTTTTTACCGGGAGAAAGTCGTCTAAAGAGCGTCCCTTCGTGATCACACTGGCTCCTTTGGTCTAGGGGCATAAAGTAGGCATTGGTCAAGCGCATTACGTTAAACGCAGGTACCCGCATCTGCTTGGCCTGTTCCTCCTGTCCTCCTGAATGCACGTCGTATTGCGGCAATCATACTCGCAATGACTGCTACAATTCGTAGTAGTCTATATAGCCTTGATGCGGGTAACTGTACTCATCCGAAATCACAACATTTTTTGTCTGGGTAGGCGTCGGCGGGTTGCCCTAACGCTGACTAGCAAACCCGTCGAGCTCGGTGGCTTGGTACATTCGTATGCGCCTTGCGACTGGAAAAGACACGTAGGTGCACGGGTTCGATCCCCGCCGGTGCACATTTAATTTATATGGGGTCCGTCTTATGAAGTAATGCAAAAACTTCTACCGTGGACGATGTTGGCTGATGGTCAGCTTTAAAAAATAGATTAGCAAACCCAGATCATTGCAGGTTGTCCATTCAATGAGGAATACGCCGATTATGCTACGTTCTAGGATTCGCGCAGAAATGTGGGAATCAACTATATTGAAAATAGTCGGTTGAATCTATTATACTCTTATTAAAAAAATAAGTGACGCTTTGGACAAGAATGCGAGAAACTAGCATTGCTTCCATTTTTGTCGTTAGATTTCAGATGATGCCAGCGAAAAACCGTAAGTTCTGACACGACTGAGTGGCGTGGTCGATTAGAATACTCTATTTGACCAGACATTAGTAATTGCACTCGTAAGAAGCTAAATATGAGCGCTCAAAGAGTAGCACGCCCTAAACCTGCGTGCGTCTCTCGTCTGGTAGAACGGGTAGAATTTATCGGATTTCCCATCGATTTAAAATACGGCAAAAAGAGCATCCATGATTCTTCATAAAATTCAAAATCGTATGATAATGAGATAGCGCTATCTAATAATATTAAACGAATATAAAATCCCTTGAAGACCTTTCCCGTTTTATGGTCTGGACTACTTCCGCTTTACTTCCTGCAAGGACAGTCGCAGCCAATCGTACTGCGTGCCATTAGACCGATAACGAAGCGGCTCTATCAGCTAAGATGACATCATGTCTCAATCGCCCATCATGGTGAGTTTTACTATCTATACCAATACGTATTCGCGGAAATGTTCCATTAAACTCTGTCCCCACTTTTCTCGAACCAGCCAGAGTGAAGTATGCTTTGTATGTTCGAGTATGATTTGAATAGTGATAGCACTTATCCGCACTGCCTGGCTACAAAATTTTGATTCACAAGAAAGCAAATTTTTCGCCAACAGATCAACAGTCATCGAGATAAAGAATTGCAATCAGACCGGTAAAGCGCAGCCGTCACATCGACCAACACCGCTACGCCCACGGGCACGGCATTGCACATAATTCTCGTTTTTCGCCTATGCCGACTTCGTTAGCTTTAATTTTAGAGATGGAAGTTGGAAACGCAATGAGCATATATTGGCGGATTGACAAATACATTGGACTGCATCGGTTTAACGATGCCGTATCAGGTCTGAAGCTAGGGCTGGAATGAGCCAGGCGTCCAGCTCGAGAACGCCGCGGTGTTTCGTTGGTCTATAAGAAAGCCAAATTTTGTTTTTTCACCTTACTAATTTTAATAATTTAATTTAATTTAATTTAATAATTTTCTCACCAACGCGTAGCACCTTTCGATCCAGTTTCTTCGACGGTGACTTAACTACAATCACTACATTCTACTCGTCTAAAAGAGCAATAAAAATTGAATTTGCATGAACTAGGATTAAATTAACATGACCACAATAATAGCAAACATAGTGGCACCTTAATCAGTGTCGCATTGTATTTTATGGTTATCATTTGAAGCGAATCATTTCTTTACATTAATAAGTATTCAAAATAAAACGGAGGGACGGTGGTGCTTTCTAAGTGACTTGTTCTTCAGGCTAGCAGCATCAGCTAAAAACTAAATTTGCTTGAAACACTTCCTAATTGTATCAAAAGCGACCCGCTTAATTTTTCACCCGCTTAATTTCACAGCTGTCTATGATTTTCAAACAAGTACACCGTACATATTGATAGATGATTTGGCTATTATAAGTTTTTTCTTGGCATGCTTAGCTCTATGAAGATCTTGTCAAATATCGTTTCTATCTTAATGTTACCATAAAAAACATTGAAATAGGTGGCAATGCATTGTAAGAGCAATACGATAAAGCATTTTGTTAATACTTTTCCCGGCTAGCAGACGAGTTTACCTACCTGCTTGTCTACCTGGGATGTTCAACGCAATACGTCAGTTCTCGATGCGGCAGCTATGTTGCAAACCAGTGACACAAAAAGCGGTAAACTGTCTTTGTTTTTCTCCAAAAAGGCGTCAACAGTGAGTGGTGGGTGGTTTCTCCCTTACAACCTGTACAACAGAGCGCCAATATCCAGCGAGAACAGATATTGCCCTGATGAAGCACCTGAATATTTTTGTACATTAATGTGCTAGCAACCGTACTATCACTGAGCGTGCATTTAAGGTAACATTGTCAGCATGCATAGACATTTGAACTGTACATCAGCATTTTTATATGGATTAACTAAAGTACCAGTCACAATAATCTACAATATAAAGCGAACACGCAATCAAAGCTTCTCCAGGCTTAGAACTATCTAGAATTATTAGAAATGACCGAAATAAGTTAGCATTGACGCTTTGTAATCCATGATAGTTGCGGTAAGGCGCAAGTTTAAGTTTGACATTCATATTTTTTTTCTCTTTATGGTGGGGCTTGTGACACTATTTTAATAAATGGTGAATGAATATATCTAGATAGAGTTAATATAATATGCAGCGGTTAAAAAATGAATAAGTTAGAAAATAGCTAATGTATTTCTAAAAATAACTTAGGAGAACGAATTGACGAATACTTGCTGTAGTAGATGAATCAACGAAGTTGAGATTACTTGGTATACTATTAAGAGGCCAACGTTTACAAACAAACACTACGGCCAACCTCTCACATGGAATTCACTCTTAGGTAGAGCCACCATTGGAGTTGCTGCTTGTCAAGGTAGAAGTGTCACACCGAACTCACCAGGTTATTTGAATTTCTTACAACGTTCCTTACAAAGTTCCTGCAAACTCACTAAAGAATAATTTTCGATATCGGTGGGCATGCCTATATATCCGAAGGTACGCTCTAGTCACTGGATACGCCTATCTGTTTTTCAAATAATTCTCTGTATATGACAGTCTTAAATCTGAATGATCTAGCCTCCCAAAGAAATCGTAGTATACCGTTTCTACTAAATCGGCATAGTCTTCTGTGGGCTACCGGTCACGTACTGGCCCAGGGAAACTATCAACTTTAATAATTACTTTTCTAATCAGCTTTTATCAGCCTCATGACAGCGCAATAAGGCATAAAGAAAATTTAACCCTGAATGGCATTCATGGTGCGGGTTCGAAATTGTGAATTCTCACGCGATGGAAGTCTGCCGTCTAGACAGTGTTCGAAATGGTCGAAAGAGCATTTTCGCCACATGAGAAGTCGTATGCTATTCGTGAAGTAAGTCATCGAATCGGCTCATGCGTACGCTTAAATATAGTGAATCAATAGATTTATAGCCATGACAACACAGGATAAAGTTTTCAACAGGCGTATTTCCTTCGCATTTGCCAGCTGATGAAAAATAATAAAAGCGAAAATTCGAACCGCTGGGTTCGCAAAGGAGTGAATCCCAGCTATATGTGAAGTTAGAGTGTGGAAGTTGGTCAACCTGATGCGTTTGGTGCAAGTGACCCATCTGTGACATATTGGCTTGATGTAAATTT
Organism: Tropilaelaps mercedesae; assembly: GCA_002081605.1. NCBI lineage: Eukaryota > Metazoa > Arthropoda > Arachnida > Mesostigmata > Laelapidae > Tropilaelaps > Tropilaelaps mercedesae. The sequence continues at coordinate 26,929 of MNPL01030182.1, read as the reverse complement.
TATAACGACTAATATCGTTGGCGTATGGTAGTGGGAGAGGTGGAATAAGATATAGCGACAAGGGCTCGCTACGACACGTTAGGTCAACTTTAACGAGTAGCAGCTGTAGTATCATTCTATTACCCTGTAATTAGATCGTCGAAATCAAAGATTATGATAGTGGGATCCCTTAAGAATTAACACCTCACAACCTGAAAACTCGAGCTTTACCACACGAGTATCTGAGCTTTTACGGAATTTCGTTGAAATATTAAAACAGACATTTCGTACTTTGCACGGCACTAGGAGTCCTAAAGCCTGTGCGTACATCTATGTTCATTATTCCATACTGTCGTCCACTTGGTCAGAAAGGTAACGAAGCGACATACCGAATTGCTTGTTTACAGACTCTTGGAGTACTTTATCTCATGCACGACGCCGTACCTGCTGGATTAGCAACACTCCAGTGGTCGAGTCTGGCAACCATGCTAGATTCCAGCATACCATCAGAAAGGCCATTGTAACTTAATACTAGATTTTACATGGTATGCTAGCGCGCCCACGTAAACTGCGGTTATCTCCGCGTTATCACTATAATTAGATGCGTCTCAACAGTGTCGAAAGCGTTATTTTCTAGATAACTCGCAAAATAACCCTATCCATTCGCATCACACTATCCCGCCCAATTTAAACTTAAAATGAACTTTATCTTCGAGTCGACACAAAGCTGTCCAGATTCTCTAGCGGGTATTGGCAAGTCTGAATTGGAAGCCATGCGATCTTCTATCCATCTATTAGAAAAAAAGGGTTTGTTTCAGTACAGCGTACAGGCAGTGGAAGTGCAATTTGTTGACTGTGCCGAGTCGCCTGACAAAAAAGTTGAACCGATTGTAGCACTACCAAAGCGCATGGTCAAACGCCTCAATAACATTGTACCGTTCGTGAGGCGTTTGCTACGAAGACCAATTCCACGTCCTCGGACGATTAAATACCTCGTTTGGGAAAAGTAAGGGACTGCAAACAGGAGGCTTATGTTTGCGTAACAAAACATGATTTGGACTTAATAGCTCGATTCTACGACGTTGTCGAACCTCGTGAACATCGACCCGTGTGTACGGTTGTGTAATTTGTTCATATGACTGGCTCGAAGGACGTCAGGAGACAGCCCCGTTCACTGAGTAGATGTTTTTCGTTTCTCTCCATTCAGGTAAGAGACCCTAATCGGTGAACTGCTTACAAGGTCATGCTAATACTACTCATAACCTCTTAAACAATGAGCTACTCGATTGATTGATGATTGCAGCTGGATGGTGCTTGTCTGGTAAAGGCTATGTTTTAAACCCATTGCATAACAAACCGTGGAGCGTAGGTTTAATTGACGATTCGCATACTAAAACTAATCACTCTCTTTTAAGGCCTAAATTACGTGCAGCTCTAGTGATGTTGCGATGCACGCACATTACAAAGAAAGAATACCAATATTTCTCACCGATGAATGAACGTCTGTATTATGAATCTAAATAATAATCGCCGGATCGCACACGCCAACATGCTACACCAGTAGGCATAAATATAAGCTTCGAACATATCATTCTCTGTAGTGGCGCGTAAATGTGAGATGTCGGAGCATTCCAATTATTGTAATATCGCAAGCATTTCGCTCGACGTCATGATGAAAATGCTTATATATTCATATATGTATATAAATATATAGGAAAATGATTCCGCACTCGATATAGAAGTAGCGTTTGACCTTGTCTCGGTCAAACATCTGAGATACTAGAGACCAGATATAGAAATCAAAGAACGTCATTTGATCTCCGTCAAACTGAAGCGACTCCGCTTTACATCATCGTCTTTTCTAAAACTCCACCGCTCGATGTCGTAGACACCCGTAGCTGAATTCGCTGCATTTGAAAATTATGTAATTTTGGAGGTCATACGTGGTCTCCAAAATGACAACGTGCCTTAAGTTGCATCCTGCTCTGGATTCCAAGCTCCGAAGCCAAAATCGAATCTCACCAACGCACTGCATTTTTAGTCCGGTCGCTGTTGGTGAATGGCTTCTTCTCTGAATCGTTCGCCAAATTTCGCCAAAGTTGCTCAGTAATTGACCTGTGTAGTAAGCGGAGGTATTTTAAGCATTTGCCTCAAGCTCAGCTGCCGGTGTGTCAGGCTCGTCATCGTTGTAAATATTCTCAGCCATTTGCCACACTTGCATAATATTATCCTCCGACACCGAACAGATCACCCATGGTTCGTTGGGGTTCCACGAGAAGTCGCTGATTTTCGCCGTATGGCCTCCGTGGATGAAGAGCAGTTCCGGCGGGCCGTCCTCGGCGTCTTCTGCACTCTGTTCTTCGCCGATCTTCGAAAGATCCCAGACGTGCAGGCGACGATCAGTGCCGGACGAAGCCAAAATGGTCTCATTATGCGGCGACCATTGGACTTGGAAGATCTCATCTTTATGGCTCTCGAACGAGTGCAGCTTCAGTTTTAGGTTGCGCAAATCCCACAGCGCGACCGTCTTGTCGGCTGACCCCGTAGCCAAGATGAACTCCGAGTAAGGATTGAATGAGAGACAGTTCACCTCAGCCGTGTGAGCGTCAACTGTGTGACTCGGCCTGCAATACGGAACAGCCACGTGTAAGTTTCTAGCGCACCCTCTAGTTTTTAGGAGTAATACTGAATGCCGTGGAGGCTAATTCAGACAACGCTTCACTGGGATTGAGATCAACGGCCCTCGAGCCGAGGCGTCGGTCAACGCTTAGACTTTTGAGTGACCGCAGGCCTTCAAGGCGAGGTTACCTCAGACGGCCTTTTGTTCATCATTTGTACATCCTCTTAAAATTACATCCCATGAGGACATTCAACAGCAACAGACACCTGTTACGCGTACGCAACACACCGAAGCCAATGCCTTCACTATGTTACATCAGCCAAATGCCAACACGTAGCATCACAAACGAACGCGCTAACGGAGCTAGAAATTCACTAAACTGACCAAACAAAGGTTTGAGTTAGACCAACGAACGGAATTGCTCGCGGTCGTTCGGCTCCACGGCTGCAGACAGTAACAGCACTCGCTACAAAGCAATACCCTGCTGTCTCTGCTCTGTTGACGAAACACAATTAGGCGTTTCTAGCTGTCATTGACGATGTAAGGCAGACCACTCACTTGTTCGTGTTTGGGTTTCGAGTGTCCCAAATCATCAGCTTCTGATCATCGGCAACGGATCCGAAGAGGCTTTCATGTAGCAGATGCCAGGCGACATCTTCTACTACGGCAACGTGACCTGTAAAGATGCTTTTGGCATCCACAATGTGTCCATCTCGTGGCGGGGCGTTAATGTCCCACAGGCAGATCGTATGGTCGTCTGAAGCCGACAGCAAATGTCCATTGAGGTTTGGATTCCACGATAGCCCGTAGCCCTCGCGCTGGTGCCCCCGCAACCTGATTTCCCAACGTAGCATAATAGATTAGATGAGCACCCGCAGGTCCGATGCCTAGCCTCGTTAGAGAATCGTGAGAAACAAAATTTCACGAACATTCTGAAAACACACTAGATATTCCTATATGTCGATACTCATGTTGTTGCCGTATAATTAAATCATCAGATTCGCTGCTATATCGCTTCAGAATATTCTGAGCATCAAGCGGAGATCGAGAGCTCCAAAAGCCCTTCAAGACCTCAACAGCCTTTCTCACTCGGCCTTTGGTCATCACAAACAACATTTTATATAACACATTGGACAAGGTAACTATGTAAATAATAACAATGTACACACCGAAGGTCGGGCTGACACTCGCCCGAGGGATCGGGCTTCGACGGGTGTTTCGTATAGTCGAAAATAAGCACATCACTCGAGGGCGTCTTTGTGGCGATTATGCATGGATTTTGCGGCATATACCGTGCACGGTTCACCTCCCCCTCGTGATTGATTTTGATCTCGATGTCAATTTTTCCAGACACCGATCCAAATCCACCAAATTCACCCTTTTCGGAGTCGTAGTGTGTTGCATCGAACTGAGCGTCTTCACCAGGCAGCTGAACCTGCGGTCAGTATAACACAGCAAAAGGAACGTAACTCGGTGAACCAAATGAACATTAAGGTATTAAGAACGGCCCAAATGGTTATTTCAATTCATTGCATTGGCGCATGTTGTAAAGTGGCCTCACGAAGTAGGCAGATTAATGCAAGCCTGTCATGCATCAGAGCTGTGCAGATATAATAAAGTGATTGGCGCGAACTCCACCGGCAAGAATTGTCGCTGACAGCAATACTTACCGATGCGATTAGTAAATGGTTCTGCTCGTCGGAGGTGTGCGTTCCGAGGATGAGGCGATGCACGGAGTAATCCTTTCCCTCGGGTCTGGTAACATCAGGTAACCATTGTGCTGTGAGTGAAGGCCATTCGAGGGCGTGGGTCATCACCAGATCGTACAAGAATGGAGTGTTTTTCTTCCATATTTTGTACTCTTCGTTAATAACACGCTCCTCAACTATAAACGAAACAAAAACAACGAAATTAGGTCATGCACATCTTTCTCGTTCCACAGCGAGCTTCAACGAGCAAACAATCCTCGCTAGTGCCAACATAGTTTAGGTAGAAATGACATTCAGTGGCATCATACCTAAGCCAATAATTGCACTACAGTCACAATGGACCAAATGAAGTTACTGGCTCAGTTTCCTCAACGAAACGGCTAACGTCGTTCGCTTTCCAGCATCCACACCGCTTTGAATCTTGAACCATTACTTAGTATACAATCACAATAGATAGTACTAAGTGAATTGGCAAAACGCTAATATATGATCTCAGGAATTAACTATTACTTAGTAAATGATTATTGAAATCAAGTACGAGCATGACGGTGTTGTGTGTTGAATATGAGCAGAATTAGTGTTTCGCCTCTCTTGCACACCCTCAATTAATGTCCGAATAATCTCGACACTAATGTAATTCGACGAGAGAAACATTTTTAAAGTGATTTGATAGGGGTCCTGTATACCTTACACTGTATTTGGCACCATACGCAGGTTCTACGGCAAATCAATCAGTAATCTACGACAGCACATAGTTAATTGAATAAGAAGCTGTACGGTGTCTCAACAGTGTACGGGGTTGTTCAACTCACCCCGGTGTAATTAACGATTTCGCCAACTGTCTCTCATACGAGACAATACATTGTCCTTTAAATATGTAGGCTCATACAAGTGTCGCGCCTTACAAATTCTTTCTAGTTAATACGCTTGATCTAAACGCGTGCCAGGTATCCAATGGATGAGTGTAACTTCGTAAATATTCACGAATTCCGCGAGTTGTAGATGCGCGCATGACGTTCGAGGTTAGGGTGCGTCGAACGCCTCGAATCGACTTAGTTGTGCCTGCATCTCAGCCTTTGCCTTGGCGCCTTTTAGGCCTAGAGGCCAGGTCGGCAGTACAGTCAGCAATTAGACGAGAAAACACCTCTCGTTTACCATCGGCCCTCACCATAGCGTCGTGCCCCCATGTCACCACGACACACCGATCGACGACAAGCATTTAGCCTCGAACCACCGCGTCTATAATGCGTGCGCCTCGTTTAAACCACTTGACAAAGTCGCTCCAAAAAACACCAACAAAGAACGGACGGGGGGCAGGAAGGGGCGGGGGTAAGAGCGAAGAAGACTTTATTCGAGAAGCATTTCGCCGCCGGACACACGTTCTAACCAGGACACATTCATCCAGAAGTTCACAGCCACTCCTCATAAGCTTACCTGCATCTTTGTCCCCCATTCTCGTCCGCGCCGAATCAAATCCCCGTTCGACCACCAATTGTCACCGGTCAGGCCTGCACGCTCGCCCGACGCAAACCACTTGCGGTTGCGACCAATTTTCTTCTCGCTGTGCGCTATGCTACCGAACGCGCCAAAGCCGGCTGCAGCCAAAGCAGAGCTAGTCGCCGACAGGGCGCGCTGTCTCCGCACCGAATACAATTGTTGGTTAGACGCTTTTGGCGGCAAACGGCGCCGCTAGCCCGGCAAGCTTTGGCCGTCGATTCTCGAGTGATCGTCCTATCGGGCTAGGACTCAGACCTCCACTCATTTGTGATTCCGGAGTCACTGGCGGCGTTCGACACGAATTTTGCACAAATTCAATTTGCCTAAATGAGCCTAATGCCGAGACACCTTTGGGTGCGGAGGCCGAACCAAGATGGCGCCCTAGCAGACGACAATGCCGGCTCCTAGGTTTATCGTTCATCTCTGGCCGTCCCGGTGCCGCTGAACTCAGCCGAGCTTTATCAGCCCCGAGCTGGGGAGGGAAAGGCGAATCGGTGCGTGTGTGGTGTTGCGTCTGCAGTGTCTGATGATGTGGGCGCCTGCAAGATGCTGTCGCGCTCACCAGCAGCAGGGGATTGCTGCTGTAAACTCCCTTCTCTGGCCTCTGTGTGTGTGTGTGTGTTTCTGAGACTGTGTGTGTGTGTGTGTGTGTGTGTGTGCGGGCGTTCACTCGCCCGATGTGGCTGTTCTGTCTGCATTTGGCCCTTTCTGTATCCCGCTGCTGCTGCTACGGTGCTGTGTCCGTGCTGTGAAAGCCGTCCGTAGACTGGATGGCCGCTAACTGGCTGTCGGTGAACGAGATAGGGAGGTTGGCTCAGTGAATGTGGTGCTGTCGGCCGTGCTGGTGATGTTGGCGGCAGTGGTCAGCGGTGTGCAATCAGCGGTTGGCCGGAGTGATGAGCACCTCCTGTGGCCGCCTGTCCAGGTAAATGGCCGGCTAACCCTGCGTCGGCGGTGTACGCCAGCCACAAGTGACATTTAGCGGCGATCGCTGTGTAAGTACCGTTGCGAGTCTGGACGTTCGGCAACGAGCACCGTCGGTCGTTTCGTGTCGGGACGAAATCATCTATGTGAAACCCCCGTACGAATCGTTCCTGTAGCCGAAGGAAGTCCAAACGGTAGGCCCGTGTGCATTTTACTCAACACCTGTTGTTAGCTTTCGTTTAACTTCAGAAAGGAATGAACGGTGAAAGTAGAAGAGTCTGCTGGAGTCATGGATAGTAGAAGCTAAACGAGCTTGCAAATCCTGGCTGGTTAGGCAGCAGGGAGGGAACAAAAGTATTGATGGTGGTAACAGCAAATGAGGTTTACGTGTGGAGCGCCATCATCGGGGCTCCGAGGCCGCCTCTGTGTTCGCGGAATCGTATCACAAATTGCCACTGGGGCATGCAGTACTAGTCAGAGAAGTCAAGACATCTGACGTTTTAGTCAGATGCAACCGCTGAACCTGAGGTAAAAGGGAGAGGCTTGCTGTGGTCGCTTCTCAAAAACCTCTTACTTACGCTCATGCTTACTCGTGCTGAGTTCTTGGCGTGTTGATTACCGATTCAGTGATAAGGTGTGTGCTTATAATGCCTGTTGGCAAAAAAGTTAAGGGTGTATGTGTGTTTAAAGCGCAGCGGAGTGTTAGTACACGAGAAAGAGGTTTTTTTGGAATACGACGTAACACTCAGGTATAGAGTGAGTACACGCAGAAGAGTCGCTAAAGGTGTTAGCTGCGAAAGGCGGACTCACTCGCGTGCTCCATTCGCTGTGGTTGCGTGAGTGCAGTCTCAGCCAGATCGACAGAAAGTATAAGGCAAAGACGACGAGAAAACACGGCAAAATCAGCGCAATCAATGAGATTCGAATGAGTTTTCTGTCGTATCGTCGACATGGCATAGTCGGCAATGCTCGTGACGACCACGTTGGTGGGTCAGGACCGACTCTCTGGGCTCGCCTTGTATGGCAGACGGTTCTGCTCGCGCGGTACATACATCGCCATGATTATGCGCACATGAACGTCCATAAAATGCCGCCATTTATGCCAGCGATAACGTTATCGTATACGCCCACAACTCATTGACCTCATCCGAACATGCCACCGCAGAGAAAAATTATTTTCGAATTTGTTCACGTCGTTGTTGGTCAGTTATCGTGAGCCATGCCCCGACTCGAATAGAGAAGACGACACAGCCCCGAATACAGTGCAGAGAGAAGTGCCAAGCCGTTTCTGATCATGGGATGGGTGTCTAATCGGCATCGTCCATTGTTCCAGAGACCACCATTCGAATATCGCCCTTGTTTGATGCGTGTACCAGTGCTCTGCTCTGTGTATGTGTGTGTATGTATGTATTAAGTGGGTTCTGCCTATGGTGAGCGATGAGTAGGTGCGTATGTGTGTGTTGTATATATACACACACGTTTGTGCATTGCCGCGTGTGCGTACCGGGAGTCCCTAGCCTCAGTAGTGACTAGACACACCGTCTTGTCTAAACATACCATTCCAAGTCTATCAACACCGCACGAATGCCTAAAGGGGAGTAAATGTATATGATTATATTTGATGCGTGTTTCAACTGCTCCAGCTGTCGATGATGCAGCGATTGCGATTCGATGACGCAGTACTTGTTGCATGTTAACGCCCCGCGTTGTTTGTTACATGGAGGGGAAAGGCCAAAACCAATTCATTAATTAAATGGCATGAATGTGTGCATCGAACCTTATCGTGGGGCTCGCGGCTGTATGTTCTAACTCAGGATACACTTGTGTCCCAATGGTTCGCCCACTTCCTCATACAGTAAACGGCTGTAATCTTCATTCTATGTCGTCAGGTGCCACAGAACCAGAGCCCACTATTGGCCATTGGAGATGTTTCGTTCCAATCGCCATCTAGGCGTCTATTTCGTTGCATCAGTGGTGTCGGTGATGAACTAAATGAGCGCATCCGGGGGGGGTACTAGTATGTGAATATATTTACGAGCACGTTCTGTTTACTTTCATGGTACAAAGGGACGAGTTACGTTGGTAGGTGTTAGCTCACGGTCTGTTTAATCTGGGCCTCTCCCTTTTCATTTGAGCGTACAATGCGCATATGTAAATGTGTTCTTCAATTCGTCGCTGTTCTAAGTTGCGTGCGCCGATCCGATATTACGATTGGTCATTACATTGAGGTGCTTGGCCATTGGCTGTCGTGTCCAATGTAGTTGGTGGTGGGCGGTGGTTATCCAAGAAGTGCCTTTATTTTGCACATGGGTGCACTCTTGTTGTTGAGTAGCGATTTCAGCGAAAGCGTGGATTGCCATTGGCCTCAACAAAGGTAGCCGCTGAGCGTTGCGCGACAGCGTAGGCGAGTTTGCCAGCTATTTCATCAAATCTCATCCGGGATTCATATCTTTTCAAATACTAGTATTAATTAAAACAGCTGTTATTATTTATAACATGAGGATATGTATTATTATTATTAGTATTATTATTATTATACAAACTGCGAGTAGTCGAATGAGGCATGTTCGTTTTTAGTCGTTTCATAATCATTCAAAGCTGTATTACTCTGATGACTTTCAATACTAGACCAGTAGAAGTTAATGTTGTTTCATTCGAACCTGACCTCGGAACAACTTGGACATGACGAAGTTAGTTTTCCGGAGTTGCAGCTTGCGGGCGCCTCACGTACGCGAATCTTCTTCTGCCTATCGCCCTCGCGCCTTCAATTGGACATGACTCCTTGATAAGTGGTTGTTTGCCATATTCTCGTTGCGTGATGCCGACGAAAATATCTACGAACTAGTCGAGGACGGCCAAGAGCTTGTCCGTTTTCTCCCGTTTCAAAACTCTCAACTATGGTGATTTTATTAATAAATGTACCTCACTATTCTACTAGCTAGACAATCGGAAAGGAGCTGAGGGATGTGGTGCTTTACGTAGGTGTTAACAGCATCTCCGTGACGAAACTTGCTGTAAAAATTCCTCAATTGAACGTCAAACCTTTTCGTCGACAAATATATTTCTTACTTGATGTCACTCCTCAGTTTAAATGAAAATGTCTTCGCAACATCGTGTGGCTATAAAACGAGTTTTTTTTTGTATTTGATGGCGTACCTGTTGCTTTGGTCAATAGGTGCGCGGACAATGTGAACAACTATTACGCACTGGATTTATTGTTTGCCTTTGTTGGGGTACAAATATAAGTGCTTCTGCCCCATCAGATGCTAAACTTGCAATTTGTCGTATACTGTACATCTAGGCATAAACGACCGTACAAATCACAGTATCTGTAACGCTCAAACTCCGGCGATTTTATTTGCGACTGCACGCCTTCTGCCCGTCCTCAGTAATTGAAGTCAAGAGCCGTTCTGTCTCAAGTGTGGGCTCGTTGCTAGCGAGAATAAGGCAGTAAATTTGTTGCAGAACTGGTACATTCTGTGACTATGTTCGAGTCAGCATTACCGACTCCTCGCCATATTTGCACTGTAGTACGTGTGCTTATCCAAAAATTAGGGTCGATAGCTTTTCTAAAACACAGTCGGAAGAGAGGGCGCGGTGTTCTTTCGCTAGGTTGTTGTATATAACGGCAAGTCTTTACTGTCGTGTGACTTCGAACGCCAAAGAAATGCATCGTAGAAACTAAAGTACCTGGCAGTTCTTGGTAGTGTCGTGTTTGGAGGGTTCAACAGCTGTTCATTGCGAATCCTCGTCTTAAAGATCGTATAGGTCGACCGCTCCCGCCTACGGTTGACTGCTTTCGGGAGCGATGCCACCATATGACGAATCGTTAAAATGCCGGTTGCGTTTTAACATTGTTCAGCTTGTATATGGTGAGTCACATCACACGATCTTTTGGAATACAATGGTCCCTTTTCGTGTTCCGCCTCGTTTGTTGAGCAACTCTCAATGATATTGTTTATTTGACCGTTTATGTTGCTTTAATTTTTTGTGCGAATTCGCATGGCCTTAATATTAGCTAGCGAAAAGTTAATTGCTATTTTCAGGTGCTCGAGTACAATATTTAGTTCATTAACAACAAATCTAACCGTTAACGAGACCAAAACAAATTTAGCCGTCCTTCAGTCACTCGTTCGATGAGAACGTGACCGTCCACATGCAATAGTCATCGAGGCCGCACAGTAGTATCCGTTGGTCACTAGTCATTATTGGTGTAATAACAAACGGGATCAAATGTTGGCTACTACTAGGTCTGCGGGCTGACGGATTAAGCCGCAGACAGCATTCCCATGCTATCTTACTGTTTCTTTTGTACTCTACACCATTCATTTTCTTGCGTGGCTTGCGCATATTTGTATAAGAGTGCGCTGGCTCTAATAATAAAGTTAACTGTCAGAAATAGGGTAACACGGTCGCCATTCAGCCGCTAGCGTCTACACATACCGCCGTCGTCTAAAGGTCTAACGGCTTTTTTCCTCATTAGATATCCCTTTCTATACTGTCGCCGCAGTCAACCATGGTTTGATGCGGATCAGTTGTCTATCACAGATGAGTGGCGTGAGCTGGACCATAAACCCGATGCCGTTGAGCGAGAACTAGAAGTTCATGTCCATCCTTTAACAGCGAAGGTATCGAATCGTCCATACACGATGTTAATGATACGAATGCCAACAAGCAGAATAAACCCCGTAGCATCATCCCATAATCATTTGTCAAGGGAATATAGGTATACCTTGATAAATTCTCCGGTGTCTTGGAAGGAAACAGCGATCTTAGCATAGGAAGAGAGAGAGAGAGAGAGACAGAGACGAATTAATCGTTTTCAAAATACTTAAATGGTATTTTGTTTATCTTAAAACGGAAAAACGAGCCAATAATTCTGAAAGAACATGCCATACACACAAGGACGTCGTGAGGTCCCATATGGTGGAACGAATAGCCTGGCGATTTTAGTTCAACATGTTTCCCAAAGACTATTATAATCATAATCAAATATTTGCTTCCTGATCAATCAACTAATCTACGAAAACAAAACCTAGAACAGCTTTATCGTATCGTTACGTGTATCAGTACATCGTCTCTACTGAACACACGAAATTCCAGCGAATCTCACTAAATCCCGCTTATGGCTAGAACAGGATTTTGTGCTTTCCTGCATCGTTGCCTTACTCCACACCGTTTCCCAAATGCGTTTTTTTAACATTTCGCCATTTGCTCTTGATAGTGATTTGTGATTATTCCGAGCGGCGGAGGTGCTGATACTGTTCGTACAGTTCTACCTTGTCGGCATCTAGCTATTGCAAGCGCTCGGTTCGCCTTACTGGCTCAGCGGCCACGCCGCAACTAAACGCTGGTCCGATAATAGTAATGGTATTCGCTGTCCACACCTCCATCGACCTGACGCGGGCCCACCATCGAGTCTCGGCGCTGCATTCGATGATTAGCGATCGAGAACATGGAAGCCAATCTAATTAACTAGGTCTAAGAGTACGCCACGTTAACATATTCTTCCACCCACTGCGAATGTTTGTTGTACACATAAGCACACGAACAGGTAAACATACGCTTACATATCTGTACACATAAACGGTGTTGACAAACAAGGCCAGGAAAAGGAATCTACGCTCTTCTTTGTACAGCGTACAGAATACTATCTAGAAGACAGGCTACGAGGAGAAAGTGACCTGGCTGTCCCTTATCGTCAACCCGGATATTTTTTACCAACGGCCTTTCGGAGTCACCTAAGGCGGTATTATAAATATAGTCACTAAAGGTGCTTGTGAGTCGAACTTTCTGAGATACTCTGTTGTTGTTGTTGGCCTCTCACTCATTGTTGGCGTTACTGTCATCGCAGCTACGGCTGTAGTGTTTCCATCTTCTGGTTTGAAGTTATTTTTAGACCTAGTAGCATTGTTTTAAAGCTTGCGTTGATTCGTTTTTTGCCTTTTGGTGCTCCATTTTTAGCCGAGGCGCGTGTTGAATGAAACACAATACAAATACGATATGAAAGCCGCTACGAGTATACAGTTGCATTCAGATCTGCCAACGCTTGTCTCATCCAGTGTCTGAGTGTGGTAAAATTTAACTATAATTCTACCATATGTGCCTTTTGCATTCCATGTCTCTGTAACGTCACACTGTAATGCAGTGCCTTAGCCTCTAGGTTTTACGTGTCGGAGTTGCATAAGCTCAGATGGCACATTGCAGTGGACGAGCGGTGGCGTAAATAAGGCACCTTTACCCAGCATAGGTCTGTTCAGGTCTACATGCAATTCCGTGCGCTTCTCCATTCCAGGACGGCGCAAGTTACGCTTCATGAGCGACACTGTCAACTTTATTTTCCCAGTAGATATACACAGGCTTATGCAAATCTGCCCCGTAGTCGCCAGAACGCACCACGATGTAGAACAAACTGTGCCGATAGACCTGACACAGCCAGCTGCCTATGCCGCATTACACGTAACGCCACTTTGTGCCAGCTACCTATTTCCTTGTATTTTTGAGGCGAACTAAATAAGCCACCAGGGCAGCTCTACTGGGATAAAGATTGTTGTTCGTCGCCCGACCATTACATGATCATAAGTAGCGAACCACGCCACGGGAAGGCATTGACTCAACCGCATGGCGTAATAATGCCAGTAAATGCTACAGGGCTCAATAGACGCTCATGTGTGGATATTTATTATTTAGTAGTTCAGTGGTTGCTGGTGGGCGTCGTTGTTGCAGCCCCCTCGGCGTCAGTATGACTCCGTCGTGTCCCAACTACCGGCGGAGACCTGTTATCTCTCTCTATCTCTTTTGCGTAATTGGCGTGTTATGACACCAGTGTAAACACTGCGCACCCTGGGCTGGAGTATGTGTCGATGTAGAAGATTCATTTAATTTGCCACTCGTTCGCGAAACGCTGTTTGTGTGACATGCACTATTGAGGATGACAGTTAGTCCACGTGGACGACAATTGCCCCCTAATGGCAATACAGCCTCTGGTATATCTCAGCTGAGAACGTATTTGTTTGTTCGACTCAGCAATCGAAGGCCCGACAAAAGCGCCGGACATGTTGTCGGATTATTGGCTGGCGGTGGCTAACGCTTTCGGTTATGTGCGTCGAACGTTGCAATGCCGTGACAATACTCCTAGGCGTGTTTACGCGCTTTTGGTCATCCACCTGGACTGGTGTTACGCCCTATCCTGGCCCAGCTTTACCGGTCTGTGTGTTTCGTTTGCATCTATATTCGGTAACTGATAGTAACCTGAATACCTATCGCCTATATACAAGTGTGGATGAGGAAAATCTGGATATCGTCTAGATTTGTCTCGTCCGTGTAGCCGGAAGCAAAGCTAACACTCTCACGCAGCATTTAAATACTTCAGTAAATATGATGTGATACATTTTGTGTGTTATTTACGTGATCTCAAATATTAGAATTTCGTACGAGCCATGCCATGCAACCTGTAGATTCGAAGGACAGCTTATCTGAAGGCGAAGCTTCCTCTAAAAGGCAGTAAATAGGCCGGTATTTCCTATCGTAGCAGGCAACCATTTTAAAGTCATTATAAAATGCGTTAGTTTCCTGCCTAGGTGCGTTGCTCGGGTCAGACCATAACCGGTAGGATGGCATTCACTCGCAGTTCCAGTAGCCAAAAAACAGTGCTACAAGTTGGATCCTTACTTCTAATTAAGGAGGCCTTGCATATCGACAAATGGTCGAGCACATATTCACCAGCTGTAACGGTATTAAACCATGGAGGTCAACACACAAAAACTGTTCG
>MNPL01030173.1:25207-41826 GCA_002081605.1 Tropilaelaps mercedesae | reverse complement strand
ATATTTTGTCGACGGCATGACGTTATACAGCCTAGTAAGTGATAGCAGTAAAAGATGGCTAGCTTCAATTTAAAATATTACTTGTATGTAAATTTGCGATTGTAGTTTCGGTATCAAGTTGATTGAGCTGAGAGTCGCACGAAATACTGCAAACTCATTGGATTTTTAAGTAGTGTGTTGACTGTGTTGTGGATTTGCGCATGTCTTCTATCTTGTAAACAAAAGTACTTGAAGTTTTGCAATCTTGTCGATTAATTTTGCCTCTAACTTAAATACACACAATTTATGATGAGTTAGCCATTGTGGACTTTCGCGTCATTACTGTGAGCCTAACATCATTACTATAATGTTTTTTACGTACCTACCTACCTACCTACCCACCTACCCATCTTACCGAAGCACAGTAAGACCTATACTATAGATGATGTTGACATTTTACGTAGCCTGCCTACCCTAGTATCAATAACCGAGATGTATGTGGATTCTGTGCTTTAAACCACAGGTACGGCTTCAAAGTTGAAGAAAAAGCGATCGTCTAAGGCAAATTATCATCGCGGTGATTTAATCCCATTCTACTTAAAGTACGCCCATACCTTGAAGGGCAATAATGACGTCAGCATTGACCTAGTAGCTCAGAGAGCCGTTGTGGAACAGACCATAGCACCTACACTCAAGGACACCGCTTCGCACATTTTCCGTTTCCGCGTTCCGTTTCGCACTAGAAGAAGCAATACCTGCGGTCTCTTTGAGCGTATAATCAGAGACGCTTCGTAGCTCTTATAGTATTATATAGAGCTTCTTGATGAGAGACGTTTACGCAAATAAAACGAGTTTGATTCAATATAAATAAATATATTTAACTCTGTTTTCTGTATAACCGTGTCGTAAACGTTAGTGCATATGCGTGTTTCGTGTGCACCTAACTTCCACTATGCCTAACGTAAAGGAATTCATTAGTTAGCTATTTATAAATTACGCTAGGTATGCTCGAGCTGCCATCCACTGGGTAGAATGCAAAAACAGGATAGCGATGCTTGTTGGCCAACGAACTGCAGCGTTCGATCATATATCCTATTTTTCATGCTTAGACGGCTTGGACATGATCACTTTTTGCATACTCTGTTTCTTTTATACTTATCTTGAAGAACGCAATTTGTCGACAAAGGTGGCGCTTATTCCACTAAACTGTTACTCTCTATGGGAGCCCCAAGTCTCTATAGTGCGTTCTCTGCTTTATAAGCGATATGGAAATGCGGTAGAACGGGCAGCTATAACCTACGCAGGCGACACGGCAATAGCTACGTGTCTGTTTCCTTTCAAAGGTACACAGGCTTATGCAAATCGGCTTATATCTGCTTCAATTGTGGTATTTTTCCAACTAGACGCTGGATCAGTAGGATTGAAACACAGATAACTGCTCTCCGCCCAAGGCACAATGGGTTCGCTCTGCCATCACTTCACCTCGACGAGCAGCCCATCGAGCAATCCTGCAAGGCCTCTAGACCTTAAACGATAAACTCAGTGGAACATCCCACGTCAAGGAGCTGTCCTGCATTTTTGCTATTATAACTCACCCGGCTACCGACCGCACATGTGTACCGAGGGCAACTTGCTCTCGTGTTTTATACGGAACACTAGGCCGCCTGTCCCAAAGGGGTGGATTGACGCTCTTGCGCGGCGCCTAGGGGCATTTCGTTCGTATTTCTCGGGGGTTTGCCAGCTATGAAAAGGATGAACTTCAAATTCTGCCCATCAGTAGTATGCTGAAATATCTCACACCTGTTACAGTATTCAGAAACATCCACAACGCTGGTATGCAAATACTCCCGTTTGAGTCATTCTGCAACGCACCGGCCAGAAGGGCCACTGACTATAAAGTTTTGGAAATGCGTCCCCAGCCATACTTCGGATTCTCAGCCACATAAGAATGGAAGGTTCTGTTTGAAAACATACTAGCAGTCAATTTCAATAGCCGACTTCAAAATGAAACACAAATTGTTTTTTAGCAACGTTGAAACGCGACTTCGGCGCTTTCGGATATCCCTAAGGGTATTTTGCATCGGGATTGTATAATTATGCCAGCTTTTATTTTACGAGGATGTAGAATGGGTTTTAATTGTGAACAAGAAAATTGAACTTAAATGAACACGGGAATCGCCAATAACGAACGTCCTTAGTTTTTTCATTTTGTTATTATTCCACGCGGATTCTCCATGACTATCACAAAACACTCTTCCTTTTGCCCTTCAGCACGTGCGGTTAATGGTATTATCATTATATAAGTATTATTAGTAATGGCACTAACGGATATGGATATTTCATACGAAAATCGATTCCAGTATGTATTTCAGGCCATGCGAAGTTGCAATGTAAACAAACAGGCGTACCGTTATAACAAATATAGTTCTTCGGGTGTACACGTTTTGCACCTCGGCTTGATGTTTATAGAAATTCTATCTAAACATTTACGTCTATTAATTGATATTGTACACGCGTAGACACGATGTTCTCAAGCAACCCTTGCGTTTTGACCAAAACCCATCAAGTCAAATACCTTTCCGACTGGACGTGTAATAAGCTTGTGATAAGAAGCCAATTAATTATTGTTTTAGTTATATATCATGCAAAATAACATGCTATACGCTTATAATCTACATACAGCCTTTCAATACCTGTAAACGTAGCTAGGTTAAGTGAGCAAATATTGTTAACATGCTCAGAGCAGATGCCATGTAGGCAACACTGCGTTTGCTAATACTGAATCGTTCTTTTTTGTCCACAACGAATCCAACTGGTTCTAGGCTAATACTACTAGACCACCCTCTTTGGAGCGCATGAAACAATCATTTTTGTAAGTACGATTGAGACTGGGTCCTGTCCCGGCAATTTTTTTCCACCTGTCGCGGCCATATGACATGTTTTTTCCCTTTGAGCGATCAAATGAAGATTAGCCACTCCAACTATTCGTTATTGGGTTCTCGTGTCTTTCTTGCCTTCTTGGCCAAATCGTTTGTCAAAGTTTCGATCAAGGTTGGAAGCAAATATATATTTTACATGTTCCCTGGCGCTTTTGGCCTCTGTGCACGCGATATAATATCATTTGTGCCCTTCTGTGGGTTGTGTTGTTGGACTCGCTGCGGCACATCTTTCCAGTGCAGTCCCTTGCCGTCATCTCGGGCTGCTGCTGCTGTTTCCGTATTGGAATTGAGATGCCATGCTGCTTCATTGGTGCGTGTGGTAAAGGCGCAACACAGTCACTACAAATGGGAGAGTGCTGTGAATTTTTTTGCTTTGCGGGAGAATAATTTCTGTGAAGATGAAGACTACAGAATTGTATATAGACTGAGCAGACAGATAGATTGCTTGAATCGCGTCAACAGAAGATGACGGACGCGGTAGCGATTTCCTTGAAGAGCACGAGAAATAGCAAACACAATAAGAACAATAATATTAGACAGTAATAACTTGGCAAAGGAGATGGCAACGATAATCAAAAAAGGCTTGTCTTGCTCGTGCATCTCAGATTTGCTGGTGGTGTGATTTGTAATGAAAATGAAGAAACGGAATACAAACACCTTCGTAACCTGGGAGCCACGTTTAAATGTCGATCTAATTATTTCAACTTGATAAAAAAGTAATATCATGGCAAACTTTCTAGCCTTGTCTTTTTAAGTCGATTACAAGCGACCTGGAGCATCACTAATATAAAACTGCCCATATTAGCACACGTTCTGAGGAATGAAGAATGGTAAAAAATAAGGTCTCTGTCTGAAACTGGGTCGTGTTTTTCCAAAAAAAACACGTGAAAGCTAGGTACCTCGAGTACAATAGTTTCGGCAGATGTCTGATGATGGGCAATTACTTATAGATCGTCGTTTGAAAAATGCTGACTATTTCGCATCAGGCGATCTTTTCAAACGTGCCTTTGGAGAAATTCATATTTACGTTGTCTGCGTGACCTTCAACCTCCAAATGCGATGTAAAATTATATGGTGTCAAATGACGTTTACGCCAAAATGTAAAGATGTTACAAAAACTGAATTTTAAAATGCTCTTTTTTATTAGCTCTTTTTAGCTTGAAGATAAAGAAAATCAGACTTTAGTCATTATATTGCAGGGTTGCGCGTCTCATAGAAAATAAACATAATGAAAATGCCTGGCAGCTATTGGCGTTGAACTCCAGGGGAAAGAAATATTATGTGAGTCTCACATCTTCGTCGCCCAAGACTGCCCCGGGGTAAACGAATTTCTTTTGATGAAATTTACGTCTATATGAATAGAAATCCTGAAATTTTAAATCTGAGAAAAAATTCTGTCTTGAAATGCAGCTAATCCAATTAATTGTCACCGATTTTGTTTTAATCAATGTGTAGTATAATCATGTACACTCAAGCTCTAATTATTTGCTAGGTTGAAAATATATTTTAGAAAAGTTTTTTGCGAAGTCAACGAAATATTGGAGATATGAATAAAAGATTATGCAGATACTTGTGTTAACGTGTTCTCAAGAATCTTCAAGAATATTCAATGAATGTTCATAAGTAAAAATATTCATAGATTCCGCTTCTCTCTCAAAAGTAGGTGCAAAATATGTTGCAGCTTTTATTCATATATAATTTTGAACTTCCGTAAAAGCCCTTGTTAGCTAATGGGAATTAGTACTCTGTGTCTAAAATATAAAAACCAAGTAATTTGGCCCAATTGACACTACTTATCATAATCCGTTTTGTAAACCAATATACCATAAACAACGTATGTTGAATAGTGCTCAACTTCCTTGAAGCGGATTTTACACTACGATAAGTACTTTCTTAAAAAGTCACCATGTGCCAGAAAGAAATTGCCTAGCTTGAAGTGAAAATAACTTACGAAGCACAACCTGTCCGCTATGAAAAGCAGGGTTATATTTATCCGTTAGCACGGCAATTTAGGGCGTTTTGCTGTTTAGAGCAGGAGCGGTGCGTACTTCTCATTCCTCTAACGTACTGCTTTCATTAATAGCCTAAACACATCAAGATAGAACATAAGTACTGAGCTTTCTATTACCTAATGTATAAAGAATAAAATTGTTAAAAAACTGAAGTTAGATCTTTAACACTAAACTTCTGATTTAACATCACAAGCTTGAAGAGTAGCAGGGATCCCTTTTCGCTGGGCAACATTTTTTGTTCTACACGAGTAGCAACTTCTTATACGAATAGAACCACGTGACGACAAAACGCCGAAAATAGTCTCCTCTTGACCTTGATACAATGGGCACAATTTTCGTAGTATGAGACTTGGTTACCGACAAAGATGATGGTCATTTTAACGGAACCGAGTCATACGGGCGCTGTCCCTGAAGTAGGTTGTTTGGACAATCTCATAACGGATCTACCATTCTTTATCGCAGACTCGGCATACCAAAGAGCAGCATTGTCTGGTTCGTTGATTACACACGGCGAGTTAGCTATTACAAGACGAACCACCAACCTGAAAAAAATCGTGACAATTTTATGTTATGATAATCATCGTCGGATCATCATGACATAAAATTGAAAATGTCTTAAATGTCCTTAATCGAAAAAAAGTTCTTCGATTAACAAGTCAAACAACACTTTTTCATCTCGATTGTTTAATCAGTATGCTTTTTTATTGATCACAATGGGCCCAAACTTAGACATAAAAATAATTTTATTTATATTTTCAAGAATAGTCAATGATATGCGAAATACACATTGTGAACCTAAGATTAATTTTGCTTGATTTTAACGAAATTAACAAAGACCATCTTACACCTTATATTGTTTGTTAAAAATCGTTCTGGCTGAGCGACAGCAAATCTACAGATTGCACACTGGAAATTCAGAACGATTGGAACTTATCGACGTTAATCGACCGGAGGCTCCTGAGTTATGGTTCTAAGTTTGAACGTGAGGTGGACTGTTTGAGCATATGTATGGATAGAAAGGACATATGTACAGTCGCCAAGGCTAGAAATACTCTCATATGCTTTTCTTTTACCGTACATTTGGTATCTATTCTACTGAAAAAATTAATTTATCAGAAAACATTCAGTTTTTCTGGACACAGAGAAAACAAGCTTTGACAGTTTATTGCAGAAACAAGGTAATTCAGTGCCTTGGAGGCTTTTGGAATTGATTTCTCATCATAAAGCCAGTCTGCATGGCATTTTAAACGTAAAAAGAATACAGAACTCGAAACTAGATTGTGACGCTTCAACCGATCGCCTTCGCCTCTTCATCCCTGTTCGTACAAGGGACGTAATAATGCGGCGTTTCGTATTCGCGTTCTTTTGTATGGGGGCCAATGCTGATTGCGATGCTGAGCCACTCGGGAACATCCCCATGGTGGATGGATGACTCGGTTTACGACGTACGCCAATCTCAAGTCGTGAGATGGGGGCCTAACAAGAACCAGTCAGTGAGCCTAGGGACGAGCATAGAATATCACGGCGGAGTAAGCTAAACTTTGCAATGCATGGATTCGTTTTGTGCAAGTGCCTCGACGACCGCACATGTTGCTACCAGCAATTGTTCATTGCTAGGCTGCTTGTATCGACCACTCTACCTTGTCTACCCGACCTTTTCTCTACGACAGGAGCGCCACAAGTCGGTACAATGTTGGCAGAATCGCTACCGCCGTGACAGGAATAAACGAGGAGGAGGCGAACAAACAGTGGCCAAATAAGCTAGTATGCGGTCGTGGGATTGATGGTGAAGAATATTTTGAGGGTCTACGTTGCCCTTCAACTTAGTGATAGACCAGCACAAGCTTGGATTGAATATCAAGGCGGTGAATGATTGAGTCACGCTTCTAGAGCGTAGTTGTCGTACTTCGATTAACAGAAAAGGATCGGCTTGCCATTACATTGATTTAACATGAAACTATTTTCGTTGTCTTCTGGTTGAACAATCAATAGCTTTTCCGCTGAATTTCTGATGTGCCAGCGCATTCGTGACCTTGGCTTGTGTCTTTCTACCGTGTATAAAATAAATATATAAAATACATAAGGCACATAGTTAAAGTGCTTTAAAAACCACCCTTTTTTATGCCCAAAAAGTAACAGTTAATACGCTGTCAGGATAAGAATACTCTGGTGAAAACCGATTGCTACACGGCATGTTTAAAGTGAACGAACAACGGTGGATTTACAAGTCACCGTATGTGCCTAACAGGCGTAGACCGTGTTCCCGATTGAGAACTTACCCTTTTGCATTTCAGGGCTTAATTCAATTCAGGCGTAGCTGAGACCTGTGGGCTGGGCTAAGCCCGTGAGTTTGAGGGCTAGTTGTGCCCAGCTGACACTTGCGATCAGGTCTTTCGACTGTACCGCGAAGTTAATGAGTTTTAAGTAGAGTAACATTTTTTAACTCACCGCTGACTCAATCCTCTAACCCTATTTCTTAATGGATAGTTCAAAAAGTCTCCTCGCTGGAGCGTCCCTCATGGAAGGCGTCTGCAAACTAATATAATGACCGTACACTACTTGCACATATTTGCCGGCTTAAATTTTGTAGCTCATATTGTTTTAATTTTATATCAAAGGATACTCGTGGTCATTGGATTATCGATAAGTTACCATGCTACTATGTTGATTTATAAACGCTTTTTGATTCCTGAAGGGGGGGCAACCATGACCAAGTCTATGGATTCGCAACTAACAACTATCGTATGAACGTATTCGAACGACACATACCAATTGAGATGCAGTAATTTGGGCCTTTAACTGACCTACTAGTACGGCGCGTTCTATCGGAGATCTCCTCTACATAGGTCATGTTCGCTACAAACATCAATAAGTTTACTCATATTTAACCACATCGATAAGTGGTGCCTTCAATTTGAATAAAAAATATATTGACAGGACTGTCCAGTTAATAGCGTCGTGTCCCTTTTATCAATAAAGATTGAATAGGCGCAAGCAAAACCAATTTATCTGTCGTTAAGATAATAAACCTACAGATGGTGCGCCAATCAACTGACGATCCAGGCTATTAACAAGTAACGGCCAAATGTGTCGAGTCAGACCGAAAGACCATCCGATATGATATTGAGCTAAATGGCACAGCGGGGCAGCACCGTAAATTGTACTCAACTAAGGCCGGTGTACGATTTCATAGAGATCAATAAATATCGGCTTTCATCTCTACATTTTCTAAATCATCATGCCATCGGAGACAGTTGGCCTCAGTCGTCTGGAGGTCCTTGGTCATAATTACCTTAGCTATTCGTTGCGTACAGGTCAGATTATAAATCAGATTATTTTGCCAGATTCGGCAAGATAATTTCACGGCCACTGTATGACTGCTTTAACGGTCACACGGTAACTTTTTTTTCGTTTGGGGGCATCTCCTCTAAGCCACACAACGGGGAAACTTTACCGGCTTTACCGGAACTAACAGTGGATAAGCGAATAGAGAGACAAAAATAAATTTGTGAGCCCCAACGGTGAGTCCCAATCTACTGTAGTCGTCGTGTCATTATGGTGCATCAATGAATATAGACGACCAGACGCGCGTGACATACAATAAGAGTAAAAATTTTTAGCCAGGCATATTAACACTCTCAATCGCACTTTTCAAGAGAACCTCGATACCGACGTTAGAATCATGAGATTAGAATTAATTGTGAGTAAAAAGCTCTATTGAATAATATAGTTTATACACTCTGGAAAATATAAATATTGTACACTAATGAACAAGCCTGCTTTGGTATTCCGGAGTATTTGAACAACATTGAGCTTTACATAATAATTAAATCTTCGCTCTTGATTTAAATAGATTTCATCATGTCATGTCCGTCAAATTTCTACACACTTATCAATAAAATACATTAATCTACAATTCTATCCTACTTCACCCGACCGCATTATGAACTCGTGTATTATCGTGTATCGAACTTGATCTCGCACACTGGACTCATATAATCTGGAGTATCCTGGAGTTCATATAATCTGTCAAGGTAAACCCTTGAAATAGCGTAGGCTCGATCTCGTTGTGTTGGCATCCTATGAATCAAAACTCCTCCCGAAGCGATACTTTGCCTTGGGTAACAGAGCATTAGATCACACTTGAGACATTCTGTTGCTTCTGGGCATTACAGATATGCCACAGACTAGATATTGTCAAATATTACACGTCTAACGATCCGTACACCCGTTCTTCCACCTTCACCATCATCCGCGATGAATTCAAGCGTTTTAGATAAAAGTGGTTTCGTGCGGTCGTGCCTCGCCATTCGACATTCGACCATTAATTTTTTTACAATTCTACTTCCGCTACTGAAAATACCCGTATAACCACGGAAACATTCGTTCAACGGTCGATGACATCACCTTGCGCCAGCTGCGTGCGCTTCGACATTGTTTGCTATGTTGAGGGTTGTGACTGACCCAAAGCCGTGTGGGCCTTCCCGACGTGCCGTCCACGTCGTGATGTGTCATCGGCCGAAATGTATTTTATTCCCCGACTCATGCGCAACTTCTCCTCGCGAATCGGCAGTAACAATAGAATGCACCGTCAGTGCACCATTCGTAGAACTTTCAGCGCGTGCTCCTCCCAGCGATTACTTAAACCGGTAAGAGAGGAAAATCTTACACGGTTCTTTCGCTGGACGACTCGGCAATTCCCGTTTTTAGATTGGCAATTGTCTGTGGCACACGCCCGAAGGAACGAGAAGAGGTTGCAGATTGATTAGTGAAAATACAATTGTGTTCTATACAGGTGAACGTTAACAGTCAAGCCTTTTCAACGCCGTCTGGAAGACATGAGGAGCATTCTTCGCTATTCTCGAACTGGCGAATTACCAAGTCGCCATCTGTCAAAGTTTGTTACGCTTGAAAAGTTATCAGAACAGACTCAATCTGTCTTGTTGAAATTGCCAAACTGGTAGCTAGTTTACGCGGTACAAACTATCAAAAAACGGCTTGCCAGAGCACATTCATGGAAAGACCTGTTGCAACGTTATTGATACCGTCTATTTTGTAAACGACTGACGAAGGGTGGATAGGGCTACATTAAAGAACAAATAAGAAAAGGCACGTCTCAGCGGCCCCAAAAAGGATTTGGTGAAAAACGTGAGAAACTCGGTAGCAGGGAAAGAAGGTCGAAATTATAGAAGTCGCAAAAGTGCTTTGGGAGTTTTTTCTGACAGCGACACGCGTATATTGTATTTGTGTAGTGCATTATCGCGTGGAATGTGTCCTTCTGTTGTCGTTAGTGAATAATGTTCAAGGCGAGCCTGACAAGCTAATGAGATTTTGACTGTTTGGTGAAGAAGATTGGTGTTCGTGAAGTGCGGGAACTGCTATTGATAACAGTCCAAGTGCCAATTCAGCGCCTATTGGCCATTTGTGGAGTGTCCATTGAATCTCGAAGTGAGTGGGAAGACAAGCGTTTGGAATAGAATTACTCGACTATCTTGTTAAAGCTATCGGATCGTCGTAATTGGTGCGGATTAATTCTCTATCCGTGATGTTTTCAGTGGCCGTCAATCAGGTAGTGCCGGGGTTCAAACCTCGGGACTGGATTCAAAAAATGACAGACTTCGTGCCTAAGGTACGCAGCATATCTGCGCCTGCGACTCTCATTCAGGCACAACTTCGAGCATATTGCGCCCGCAAAAAATACAAGAGGATCAAAAAAGCAGGTGGGTTTGTTCGAGCCACAAGGTTTCTTTTTTGAAAGTAGGTTATTTGAGATGTCAGTGTTCTGTCAAATGACAATCAATAAATAAGCAGGCTTTCTGATAGCTCTCTGTGTGATAGATCTCCTGTACAATCAAATATTTACATGGGAGTGAACCACTCCTTGTTAGCCGTGTGTATGAATGTAATTAGCTCCCGCATTTTCTTTAAAGGGCTCAAAAACCACTATACATATACGTATAATATATTCACTCGGATACTCAAAGAGCTATTTCTACTACGCTTAGTCTGAGAGTCAGTGGCTGATGCACTATAGACAACCAACTTGTTAGATGGGATGCATAACCACAAGTTCTGAGAAACCTGATATTAATAATATATAAAGTTCGAGATACTAATAATATATGAATTAGGCTTATAAATTGCGTATCCGAGGTGAAAATGCAAACTTTGCTGTGTAATCAAGAGCCTATTGGCTTGGTCGATGGAATGCTGCCGTCTAATGCATCTAGTACTTAAACAATCGATTAATATACTTTACAATCGATTAATATACTTTAAAGTACTTTACGATTATACAAGCTGAGCTACGTTGCGCCACAGCCTGTTTAGGTTGAGTAACTGGACGAGCTCCGTCGTCTGGTATATTCACGTACACCTTGAGACCGGAGGAGGCACGTAGGTGTACGGATTCGATTCCCGTTGTTGCACATGTACATGTATGGGGTCCGTCTTACGGAGTAATATAAAAAGTGTTAAATTTTGGCTGATGGTTAGCCCTAAAAAATTTAGGTTGACTAACTGTCTGCATAACAACGTGCTATGATTGTTCTCTGCCCGATCATTTGCATCCTCTTAGTGGCACATGGACTCTTTATACGCTTGCCTCTTTACCGTGTATTTACAACTATCTCTAGAGATAATAGAAGCATTCAATCGCTTAGATGGGAGTCTTTAATTGAGCTTAAGATTAAGTTCGAGCAAGTCTTGGGATCTCCGGCCACACTTTGTTTGTAACCCCGAATTGTTCCCATTCCTTCGTTGATATTGGCTATAATATAGTTTGTGCGTTTTTGTGAAAAGATTAAAACATATTGAATAATTGAATTTCATACGTATTTTTTTTGCAGCTATCCGAATTCAGTGCTCTTGGAAGCGTCTCCAGGCTCAAAGAGAGCTAGAACAGCGAAAGCAAGCGGCGGACATTATACGCAGGTGGGCGACTGATGTCTATAGGTGGGCGATATGTATACATAAAGTTTTACATTATATTACTTCTAATCAAAATACTGTTGTAGAATTTATTTTTATAATAAATACCCTGCTAACCGTATGATTGCTGTTCGCGCCCGTCGGGGGCGCAATATTTGCGAGTGCTAATACGGTTCGTTTCAGTCCAAGCAGTTAGCTCGAGCTTTGCCGCTCCGTTTCAGTAATAATTATTATTTTTTCGGAATTGTCCTTTCTTTATGTACTATTGATTAATGAGGTTGCATTTCTGGAACACTTTTTATTACCTCAGTTTACCTGGCAAGGCGCACATTTGTATAGAGCCTGCAGAAACACTACTACCACACTTACAATACTTTTACCCCACAATGATTTTGCTTTATGAATGACTTTCCTTTTATCTGCAGTTCAGGCTCAGCCTTCATTAACATGAGGTGAAAAGCTTCATTTCCATTCTTTTTATAAAGTCCATGTGTGCTATTTATATTCAGTGCTCGTTTTGCAAATTCAGACAAATTAGACGCGTTCTGCCACAGCTCTACACGTGATATGTTCGCGTTCACTGACTGTCCCATGTCGACTTCGCAGTTATGCACAACTAAATTTCTTCCATCTATTGAGGTTGTTTTTGAGATAGGAATGGCGTCCTAGGTCGAAAAGATGATAAGTTGGAACTAGTTCGTTTACTCTCGCGTTTTATACGTTCTGGAGTGCCGTTTCGGTTTACAAACTTGCTCACTTAACGTCGTTTAAACCTCACTCTCAACTTCAGATTCACTTAAACGACTCACCTGAACAGGAAAAGTTGTAGTGTGCTAAACGACTCTAACTTTCTGCGGTGCTAATTGCAGTTTCATCAAAGGATTTATTGCGAGAAGAGAGCCAGAAAACGACATAAATCGGCAGGTAAATTATATTTCTCACTTCAAAGGATCGGTACGTTTCTTTAGCTATGCAAGTGTGTTACACGCTATGATTTACTTATCTGTTATTTGTGCGAAACGAAAAAATAATACAAGTATCTTGACAAAACTTAATTCCTCTAATATACAGGATCTGAAAGTGCTAGATCTTTCTATAACACGATCCTTCTGTCTTCTGTGCTGTATTCTTGTTTATATATTACAAGTGGCTAGACATTTATAAGCCACATCATCAACCAATCTTAGTATCGAGAGGCTTTCCTGTTATGCCAGGGCGTACAGTCTACGGCTATCAGGATAACAGTAGAAACGATCCATTATCCAGCATCCAGTGGAGACTACAACACGAGCGGAGAAGATCAGCTCCCGTTGACAGCGACTAATGAAGCATCCATACAATGAGAGATGAATTCTCGAGGGGTTGATATTCCTGGGTGGGACTATATATATTATGTATGTGTATTTTTCTTGTTCAATCAAGTCTGCCTTAAACATATTGTGAGTACAAGCACATTGCGCTTAGCCATGAGTCTGGCGAGTCTCTCGAGGTCAACTCGAGAAAACGGGCTACAGCGAAATGAAGCAAGATCTTTTATATCGACATTGTTAGAACCCTCTAGGGAAAAAGGTCTTTATCATTTTAAAACGCTACATATTCTGTTTGTGATCCATACGAATAGCAGTTTGTTTTTTATCGTTTCTACTCACTTCTGCCGATACATCTCATTTCTTGTACCTGAAACCGCTTCTGCACTATACCTTGTCCAATAATTTAATGCTATGTCGAGAACATTTGCAGTAAAGAGTCTTCACGATGGATATTATCTGAGCCATGCTTTTATAGAAGTTTCCATCACTTCATAAATCTTCAAGGCTCACGGTTTCAAATAACGAGATTGCCAAACGCAAAGGAGCTATATCCCACGAATATTCTAAGTGGTGGACCGTTGCCAGTCAGTTATCGAGGCATAAATAAGCAGACGTTGGTATGTGGTCCCATCGTTGGTCCCGTACATCTGTACGGTAATCTCGTACGAAGCAGTCTGACAACCTAGTCTGGCACGGCGTGTCTAACATCCTTGATGGGTTACCCACAAGGAGGGCGATAAAGCAGATATTTAGTCAAGTTAAAGCTTTGTTGCTGCTTACAAAAGTACCCCATTTTTAGCGACTTCGAAGAGAAAGCTATGCCGAAACGCGACAGGCAGGATGGAGTGTAGGATACTAGCCTGCATCTGACGTCGGTAACAGAAGAGCGCATTATTGCTCGCTCGGATGTTGCAACCAAGTCATCCTTCACTCCCCTGTCAGGTATATAACTCTCTAACGGCAATATCGTCGTACGGACGATGGATCGTAAATCCGCCTGCGAGATAAGAAGAGCGATAATGTTCAGCCGGCGAGTACATACCCCGTGGCTAGTTGACAAAGTGTACGAATCGCTAGAAATGCACGTCAAGCTAAGTTAGAACATTGCATAAACTCGCTGTACTATTTGTTACGGTTTCAATGGTATGTGCTTCCAAAGTTATATCGTGGAACACGTGTGCATGCACGTACGAATCGGAACTTTATGATGTTGCACCTTTTATGATACAGAAATGACATACAACCAGTGCCAAGTCCCGATGTATCTTGATAAATCTCTTAAGAGGTGTTTTGCCACTAAATGTATTTGCAAAGAAACTTAGGATGCGTGCCAAAAACAGAATATCCTTCTTAAGCTCAGCTACATGCCAGGTCACGTAACGAATAGTGTGTGCTTGCATAAGCTAGATGTAATTAGGATAAAAAATGTCGACTCCACTTGAGAACGTTGCAGTTTAACACTACAGTGCGGAATATAGATAGGGGCGTGGAGAATAACGTTAAAGCAAAGAAACTATAGTCTAGACGCAGGTGACAGAATTGTAATCGTGGGGTTAGCCCTGACAGAGCCTGGAAATGGCTATCTATATAATTAATCAGCTAATTCAATGTTATCGTACCACCCTATCTTTTTTGCAACGGCTTCGCTCTGTCGCTCGCATGCCACCGGTGTACCGTATTTAACACTTCGTCACTATAACAGTAATTGCCGTTATGAGTAGTCTTTCCCAAAAACAATCACGCACTATTCAAACTCAATTTAGTAACTTTCCACTTAAGACAATTCCGTATTCACGAGCATTGCTGTCAGATAGACAATAGACGTGCTGGCAAAACAATGTAGATACCTCTGTTAAAGAACGCAGATGCTAATGAAGGCTCGGGATAGACCACACAAAGAAAGCCTTATTCAAATGCTAATGTAAATATATACTATATAAGTGACCAGAATCTTTAACGGCCGATATATTGTGCAGACTACGTATTACGAAAATTAGAATTTATTGTTTATTTTCAGTTCCTTCGATTAACTCGTGTGGAGTATCTGCATCGTTTGGCTAGAAACTTGCCTAAATCGATTCTGGATAATTCATGGCCCGCGGCTCCGTCTATTTGTAAGGTAACAACTCCTCACCATTTCATCATGTTTTCTGCGGCAGAGCAGTTAGAAGCCATAGTGGACGCTAACTAGTCAATGAAAGCACAGCACAAACACGATTGAACTAACCTAAGTTAAAAATTAATAAGAAAATAATAATAGATGATATAAGATGTATTTCGATAAAATGCTAACTATTTATGCTAAACTAATTATATTATAATGAACCGCCAATCACTTCATACTTCTACGGAACTATAATCGGAAGATTTAAACCAAAAATGCTTATGTGAATGTTTGCTGTCGGGTAGCGCTTTGTTAATTATCTGTGACTGACGACCATAGCTACTCTAGAAAGTTTACTAAAATAATCATATAACGCATTGTTCTCCTCAAATTCCGAGAATATAGATGAATAGGTAAATAATCGGTAAAAATTATACTGCATTTCTTCTATGTAGGAAGTATCGGACACTTTGCGTGTTTTACACCGACGCGTTCTCGTGAGGAATTATTTCATAAGCTTGAGCCCCGAGCGGAAGAGTCAGCTTTGCTGGAAGCTCGAGGCCAGAGAATTATTTAAGGTAGGCTTAACTCATTTGCGACATTTCTTCCTGCCTTCTGGCAACTCTTCATATTTCCCTTTTATTGCCATTGAAGGATGGCTCATGGTTCAAACACGCAAAAAAATCGAAGAGATAAGGCAACACAAAGCCGCTTACGAAAAATTATGAAGTCTGAAGTAAAGAGATTATGCTGTGAAGCAGATCTGATAAATATATATGCAGCTTTTCCCTTTCTCAAATTTGATACGCACAAAGTTGAGCTCGTTGAAAGCTATGAAGACAAAACCTATGTAATCGCTTTATTGAGTGAAAGATAACATATTTCATGCACATCCTTTTTTACAGAAACTAATGGCACATAAAAACGACACTATATTCCACTGTCTTTGTTCAAATTCAAAGTTTGATAAATACAACTATTTTTATTTAAACACAATAATTGCTACGATATTATAATGAATAATTGCGGTGATAAAAATAACTTGTGCTACAGTTTGTCACAAATTATTTTCAAGATTATCATTACATAACATTGAGACGATAATCATAAAATATAAGATGTGGTGATAAAAACATTTCTCCAGCATTGTAATGTATCGGCATACCTTTCGTAGCTCCCGATGATAGTCCACACGGAATTAACCAGATGACCAATTTACGAGGGCGTTGGATACACTGCACAGAGTGAGGACATGTAGTGAATTTGATGGGAATAGTTTTTGTTCATTTCATTGCTTGTTTTAGTATAATGGTTATTTCTCTTAATAGCCATTGATCATTCGACG
>MNPL01030173.1:4501-21282 GCA_002081605.1 Tropilaelaps mercedesae | reverse complement strand
ACACCAGTTGTATCGTAATAAAGAAATTCTTTACGTCAACCTTAGAGGAATAAAAAACAATGCAAAGACCACATGTATTTATTATAGATGCTTGAATTTATTGTGGTAAAAGTCACCTTTTGTATACTTCATTGTAAACATTTTTCACATGCGTTACAACATTATTAACGCAAAGACCGTAGATGTTGACAGGTATGTTTTAGAGCCCATACTTTTCCCAGCGACAATGCTCGACAAAAAGTTTGCAGATTTAAGTGCTCGTCAAAATAATTGTAATAAACTGTGTAGCCATGTTGGTGCTTGTGGCGTGCCATTGTATGAAGCGTCCATTTGAGGTCTTAAAAATTGATGTACTTGGGATCCTTGATTACAGCAAGCTCATGTCTGTATTACCCGTGTGCAGATAGAGAGCTGGTTCGAAAAAGGGTTTGAGAAAGTAAAGATATGCTTGTGCCCAACAAAGATTTTATCAGCGGCTGCATATGTAAGAACGCCTGAATCTTGCACGTTGGCCCAAAAGTTGTAATGTCCAGTATCTAATAAAGTTAACAGTAACCATTTCTATGTTTTCACATAATAAAATGATCTACTGATAGGTAATAAGAACGTCTTTAGTACAAAGTTGTATTTGTGAATTATTTCCACGTAAGTGATTCATTCATACATATTTTGCGAACCATGGCGCTGATGTTCATATGAATGCGATGAAATCTATTCTTTTTTCAGTGTGTCCAAAAAGACGTTTTTCCCTATTTTGTCGTCTCGTCTAAATTTGGCGAATTGTCTGCATAAATGCTAGTCGTTCGCTTACAGAAATTAACGCCGTTTGCAGTGTTCGAAAGGAAGTATACCTTTTCTTTTCATTATAAATGCCACGAGCTCGAATAATTAATCTTGAATATCTTTGGCATGGATCAAATGACGGCCTTTAACAGCTTTCCACTAATGTGGCACTTACTGTAGTTTATCGTGTACCAAAAGTTCTCGTGTCTCGTTCCATTGTCATCTGTAAGGTCATCGTCGTCCTAATTGTGAGATGTATCATTGTGGTAGATCCTTAGAAATGTAAGTGATATTTAGGCGTAGCCTTAGTTGGAAAAAATAATATTGTGAGATAGAAAAGAGCATTTTGCATCTAGATAATCTAGATATGCATGTAGATATGGGTGGAGCTTTTTGGCTAGAAGCTTGCCTAAATCGATCCTGGGTAATTATCCCTGATAATTCGTAGCCTGCGGCTCCGTCTATTTGTAAGGTAGCAACTCCTCATCGTTTCATCATGTTTTCTGCGGCAGAGCAGTTAGAAGGCTTAGTGGAGGCTAACTAATCAATGAAAGGACATCACAAACACGATTGAACTAACTTCATTTAAGTTAAGAATTAACAAGGAAGTAGTCATTCTTTGGATGATATAATATGTACTTTAATCAAATTCTAACTAATTATATTACAAAAAACCGTCAATCACGTCATATTTCTACAGAACTATAATAGGAACATTTAAATCAAAGGCGCTTATGTGAATGTTTGCTGTCGGATAGCGCTTTGTTAATTACCTGTGACTGACGACCATACTTACTCTAGAAAGTTTACTAAAAAAAGGGCGCATGGTTTCCTTCTTTTTCTTTCAACAAAGTTCGCATTTCATATAACGCATTGTTCTCTTCAAATTCCGAGAATATAGATGAATAGGTAATCAGTCGGTAAAAATTATACTGCATTTCTCCTATGTAGGAAGTTTCCGACATTTTTCGAGTTTTACACTAACGCGTTCTCGTAAGGAATTATTTCCTAAGCTTGAGCCCCGAGCGGAAGAGTTAGCTTTACTGGAAGTTCGAAGCCAGAGAACTATTTAAGGTAGGCTTAACTCATTTGCGACATTCCTTCCTGCGTTCTGCGAGCTCTTCATATTTCCCATTTTATTGCCATTGAAGCATGGTTCATAGTTCAAACACGCGAAAAAATCGAACGTATAACGCAACATAAAGCCGCTTACGAAAAATTATGAAGTATGAAGTGAAAAGATTGTGCTGTAAGGCAGGTCTGATAAATATTTATGCAGCTTTTCCCTTTCTCAAATTTGATACGCAAAAAGTTGAGGACGCTGAAAGCTATGAAGAGAAAATCTACGTAATCGTTCTACTGAGTGATTAGATAATGTATTCCATAGACATTTTTTTACATGAAATAATGGCACATAAAGATGACACTATGTTCACTGTTGTTGTGTAAATACAAAGTTTGATCAATACAATTATTCCTATTTGAATACAATAATTGTTACGATATTATAATGAATATTTGTGATGATAAAAATAACTTGTGCTACGGTGTGTCACAAATTATTATCAAGATTAATATTATATAACATTGAGATAATAATCATGAAAATCAAGATATGGTGATAAAAACATTTCTCCAGTATTGTAATGTATCGGTATACCTTTCGTAACTCCCGATGATAGTCCACACGGAATTAACCAGATGACCAATTTACGAGGGCGTTGGATACACTGCACAGAGTGAGAACATGTAGTGAATTTGATGGGAATAGTTTTTGTTCATTTCATTGCTTGTGTTAGTATAATGGTTATTTCTCTTAATAGCCATTGATCATTCGACAGTATTGTTATCTAGCAAAATGTCTATAGTTCCTTTCTTTCTTTAAGTGGTACGTACAAACACAGGTATTAAGTGATGTCTCCCATTTTTTACAACTACTACTCCTTCAACTGGACAGTCACGAATGAATTATCGAGACGACCTTGGATTGCGTGTTTAACACTTTTGGGCGAAATCACTGTGTACTATATTTAGGCTATCTATAGTAGATATCGATCAACTATGATAAATCGAACTGAATTTCGTAACGCTTTGACAGGGCAAAAATCATGTTACCCTACCACTATTGAAGTCCCGTTCGTTGAATCGCATCCTTCGCCCGACTTTGACCGTTTGATCGACGCTTTTCACAAGGTAAATCTCGAGGATGACGAGAAAATCTGGGTTTGTAGAATACTTTAAAATCCATTGGTTTTCAGCCATATCCCCTGCTATTGACTAAAGTTAAAAAAAATTACGAAATCTTTGGTTGAAATACAAATGCATGATTTGGGGTGGTATTTTCTTTACAACCCTTTTTAAATATGTCGTTGTCATAGGTGACTTTGTGAAATGATAGAAAGAGAAAAAATCTTAACGATATGTGTTTTTCAGTACTCTTTGCCAGTGTAGAAGTACGATCGTCACGGTTACAGGAAGCGGCAGAGTATCTTGATTCTAACAACAAATCGTATTTACCTTCTCGATGGAAAGGACTTCAAAATCAAGCACACAGTGTATTTAAAGACCATGACTGGTAAAATACACTTTAGTCAAAATGTGACTTGTTATTGGTAAATTTTAGGTAGGTTGTGTCTTGTTTGAAAATTAGACTATTAGACGGACCATCCAGAAAAAAAATAATGTGCAGCACATGATTTCTCTCATCTTTAAAACGTGGCGTGTAAACAGCTGTCCAAGTCACGCATTTACTCGAAAACACAATGAAACTACAGGAAGTATTTACGTGTAGATTAACGCATCACTAGTCGCATCGTTTTGACTCTCAAAAATCTTTTAGAGCGTTTTAATAGAGTAATCTGTTGGAGCAATACTAGCAACGGCTTTAGATGAAGGCAAGTTTCGACGTCCAATCAAATTGTCTTACGTAAACCCATTTTGTCTTTTTTCTCTTCCAGATGCTTGTAAGTTCTCACGTGTAGTGGACCCTAAGAATTTGGTCGAGCGCGAAAAGCATGTACGTCTGGTACTGGTAGGGAGTGGCTATATGTGATAAAAATTAAGTGTTTAACCTATTTTAAGTGCCGATATCTCTGCTTGTGCAACACCAATATACCATTGTTTTTTGGAAATGAGAGTGCTGCAAAAGTAGAAAAAGTCTCGTACAATTACTGAGGAATTACTGCATTCCAAGCATAAATGTAAGTTCACACAGCGATGGTCTATTAGTTCTCCAAATCCGCGAAATGAAAATTGACGTGAAAAAGGTTAGTAACTGCATCTGGTTTAATACAACCTATCCAAAATTTTAATTGCAATACATTTTACGGTTACTTTACCTGGAGTACCTTGTTGGACTTTTTGTAGAAATAATTTGAATAAGCGGAGTGATCGTTAGGAGATCCTGATGAACTTCTGTTTTCCTATTTAGGAGGGAGATTTGATTTTGGATTTGGGTGCCTCCTTAATCGAATGTCTATCGTTGGTCTCAGTAGTAACTAATAATAGAAGATTATTCAACGTGAGTAAAATATACGAAAAGACACGCGAGTAAAATATGCTTTTCATCGTTTTTTTGACCCACAAGTATGGTTCATTACACGAAACTTCTTATCTATGTGGTTTTTCAAAGCCCGAAAAATTGGGTTTATGTCATGCACAGATAATCTAAGGAAATATGCCGTGTATATATGTGTACGCACAGCTCGAGGTGATATTTGCCGTTAATGCTCTACTATAGGAGGTACCATCATGTGGGTAATGGGAAAGTTGGCACAATCAAGTTTCCACGGTACACACCCGGTATTACGCGAAGCCCAAGCCGACGTGCATTGCATGTCCTCATTTGAGCCGTGGCGTTCGTGAGTGCTATAAGTGCATTCGATAGCTATCAGCCTCATAATACTCTCCACCACACACAGTCATCATCGACCAGCCGATGCAGCCATTGCGCACCACGAACATTTGCCGCTTCTAAATGCAGCGATTGTCCTCGTTTTCTCTGCCTGGGAGTGCTTCGTAGAATAGAACATCGGATCCATTGAGAGAGTTGAAGATGAAGTCGCTAACAAGGTCCCGGATAAGAGTAAGCAGGGCAAATCTAGGACTTGCTATAAGCACTCTAATCAGATCGTTTCACGTTGGCCTTTCGCCGACAAACCTTTTCCATAGTCGATAAGGCTATTTACTCTACATGAAACGTTCGTCATTCACATATAGCTTTTCAGTCGTGAATTCGATTTTTCTTTGTTTATACTAGCTTCATTCCTGTAGGCCTCATGTAAGTATTGTGGATATTTCTCAAACAACGTCATAATTCAGCTATACGCATAAAAACCTTAGATCGATGGAAAAAACACGAATATTTTCTGCAAAGATGAGTTCAATATGAAATTAGAAATTTATAGAACACAAAATTTGTTGAACAGTTATGTTATTTTTAACAATGTGAACCACACCAGTTGTATCGTAATAAAGAAATTCTTTACGTCAGCCTTAGAGGAATAAAAAACAGTGCAAAGACCACATGTATTTATTATAGATGTCTGAATTTATTGTGGTAAAAGTCACCTTTTGTATACTTCATTGTAAACATTTTTCACATGCGTTACAACATTATTAACGCAAAGACCGTAGATATTGACAGGTATGTTTTAGAGCCCATACTTTTCCCAGCGACAATGCTCGACAAAAAGTTTGCAGGTTTAAGTGCTCGTCAAAATAATTGTAATAAACTGTGCAGCCATGTTGGTGCTTGTGGCGTGCCATTGTATGAAGCGTCCATTTGAGGTCTTAAAAACTGATGTACTTGGGATCCTTGATTACAGCGAGCTCATGTCTGTATTACCCGTGTGCAGATAGAGAGCTGGTTCGAAAAAGGGTCCAAAAGAAAAAGAGGGACAGACTATATAAGCGTAAAGGACAGTTTAAACTTGGATATGGTAATAAAACATAAGCATAAGGTGTGTGTTTAGTCGCCAGAGTGTGTTTTAGAGGGCCAAAGTACATATATTGCGCACAATTGGCGAATGGAGGCAGGTGGGTCAACGTTGACGTTCAAATTGATTATAAGGACGGAGAAACCAACTTCAAAATCTATGAATCATATGACTTTCAAACATTGTGTGGTAAGGCCTACCGCATTTATTCACCTACGTAAAACTTCTATGTCTTGATATTCTACAAGTTCCGGTAAGTATTGATTGCAATTTTTCACAACAAACGAAGGCATTGAAATAAATAAAGAGAACAAATGTAGTTTCAAAATGACAAGTGTTTTTAGCTCCTAAATTTAGCTAGTGTTTTGTTTCGTAAGCAATCTAAGTTTGACTTCTTACCTAAAGCGGGAAGGTTATCTTTTGCGTAGTTTTGAGAAAGTAAAGATATGCTTGTGCCCAGCAAAGATTTTATTAGCGGCTGTATATGTAAGAACGCCTGAACTTGATCTTGCATGTTGGCCCATAAGTTGTAATGTTCAGTATCTAATAAAGTTAATAGTGACCATTTCTTTCTATGCTTTCACATGATAAAATGATCTACTGATGGATAATAAGAACACCTTTAGTGCCGAGTTGTATTTGTGATTTCCACGTAAGTGATCCATTTATACATATTTTGCGAAACATGGCGCTGATGTTCATATAAATGCGATGAAATATATTCTCTTTTCAGTGTGTCCTAAAAGACGTTTTTCGCTATTTTGTCGTGTAGTCTAATTTGGCGAATTGCTAGCACAAATTCTAGTCGTTCGATTCGAGAAATTAACGCCGTTTTGCAGTGTTCCAAAGGAAGAATGTCTTATCTTTTCATTATAAATGCCACGAGCTCGAATAATTAATCTTGAATACCCTTGGCTTGGATCAAATGACGGCCTTTAACAGCCTTCCACTCATGTGGCATTTACTGTAGTTTATGGTTTATTAAAGTTTCTCGTCTCTCGTTCCATTGTCATCTGCAAGGTCATCGTCGTCCTAACATGACTATCAGCATTTATGTTATGTATTACAGCGTGATAGGTGAGGCATTTGACCTTGACAAATAAAAATGGTTTTTTGGCTAACTTCGCCACCCGCTTTAGATATGGGATAGGTAGTCTGATATGAATGAACTCAACATCCATTGTGATAGATCCTTAGAAATGTAAGTGATATTTAAGTATAGCCTTAGTTGGAGAAAAACAATTTTGTGAGACAGAAAAGAGCATTTCGGATTTAGATAAATATGAATGATAAATCAATATACAACATTTAGGGTGTTCTTAAATATGCAGAACTAATTTTTGAACTAACGATGCATAAATT
Organism: Tropilaelaps mercedesae; assembly: GCA_002081605.1. NCBI lineage: Eukaryota > Metazoa > Arthropoda > Arachnida > Mesostigmata > Laelapidae > Tropilaelaps > Tropilaelaps mercedesae. The sequence goes on along the minus strand of MNPL01030173.1, from coordinate 14,200 downwards.
TCCAGCCTGTCAACTAGGTTAGTAGCCGGTCAGAATGCCAATTATCTAATGTGCATATTTTTGATAATTGTCGTAAAGCCATTTGCTCCATTAATCATTTGCAAGTAGAAGGGTAACATTAAATAGTACCCAGGTGTCCGGGTCGGAATCGCAGGGCAAGTTGACGGAAGCCACTAACTTTGTTCGCGCGGGATCTTCGTAGAGCGGTACGCTTACTACGTTTGACTGTGACAATGGGAGTCGCACCTATAGACAGGAATATATTGGCAAAAAAACAAAACAACAACATTACACTCATAAAAATAATGTTTAAACCGTTTTATTTCATTAAGGATCTTCACAAGGTCGACGTCACTCTTTGAAGTAGCCGTCCGAGTGCAAAATCAGGTTTTTGACTCTTGAGCCCTGTTTGGGATTGCCTTAGAAGACAAATTTCTATTGAGCAGTTCCGAGGCTTAGTTACCAAGCGATTCGTTAATGACTTGAAAAGCGAACCAACGCAGCTCTAGTGCAATATTGGTGTTTTTCGTGCCTGCGCCTTGATAGTTTTCTCGCTCTTTGCTTTGCGTCTCAAGTATTACTTATGGACAACATCAGAGAAGGTAATACACTAGAAAGAGCAGTAACATCTTGCTTACATCTGTAGTCCAACCGAGATGGGCGGTCGGTAGCAGCGAAGTCGTGGCTGAGTTGTGTAAACATTCTGACAGGGATATTCCATCAAAGAGAGCTCCCTCAATCAACAGTTTCTCCACTTTTATCTGTTAAGCGAATTGAAATATTATAATTATAACTTTGTTCAGTTGCGGAAATTTTCTAAGGATGCATGAAATGTAGTATCTGTAAAAGGCATCATGTATAATTGCAAAATGGATAAAATGGCCATTCCGGACATTAAGGGTTATTGTGGTTAATATTGTTGCTCTGTTGTAGTTATTTTCAATTAATTCTACACGTAAAGGAAAATATAAATTTTAATATGTAGGACATTACTACTCTCTGTGCTTTGTGCAGGTTTCTGTTCTGACCTGAATGGGACATGACATAAGCGGTTTCTTGAATGAGACGTCTAGGCGCAAACTGTTGATTGCACTCTTCGTTGTCCTAAAAAGTTGTTAAAAAATAATCGTTAACGACATGTGTTTTCTAGAGTGTTAGGTATATATGCACAAGTGCGACATTAATTTGCGAAATTGTCTGTTGAAATTGAAACTGTTGCACGTGATTATTTCTGGCGCGTTTATAAGGCAGATGGTAATGTAAAAAATACTTTTTTGAATCACAGAGATTTTATCTAAGACTGTGCAGAAATGAAGACATTTGTTGGAGACCTATGACATGGGGGTTACCTCCGTTAATCGGAGATTCTCCCGGTCGGTTTAGTCTTAACGCGTTAAAGCCTTAACGATCAAATGTGATATTTCACGTAAAAGCCAAGTACAATTCTCGAATCAAATACGAACTTTTAGTGGGTCTGGTCATCGTGCTTACCGTGCTGTTTGCTGCCGCAGCGCATTAAGAAACTTGTTCGGATGAAGTAGTTCAGCAAGATCGAGACTCATGCCAGGCAGCGAGCCCGATCGCGGCAGCCATTTGTTCTGAATCGCAGAAGCTTTAAAAACCACTTGTCTCATATAGGTGTATGGGTCCTCCGGGCCACTCCACTGGCGCTGCCACTCTAGTGGTGTCTGTTAACCAGAATCATTGTTAAACCAGTAGTGCCGCATCTGGTCAAATTAAATGCTGTCTACAGTAACAGAGTATCATGTGCTGGGACTTTAGGAAATAACAATGGAACGAATGGAATAACTACAAGGAAAGACTTCGCTCTTCGATGTAGTGACAAAGCATTAGTTCATCCATATGGAACATCTTCATTTCACCTATTTCAAACGATTTGAGTCCTCCTGGTTTGCTTACCTCCAACTTAAGTAGCTGTTCCGCAATAGAAATTGAGTTATTAGTAACCAGCATGGAACCTCTGATAGTTTTGTTGATTTCCGAAAGATTGGCGTGGATGAATTGCACTAGTCGAACAGCGGCATTACTTTCACTTAGTATAAAAGTTTCCAAGGGACTGTCTCCTTCGGTGAAATCGTCCACCTTATGCTGGTGAATATTTAAACCTTCGTTGAGCTTCTTCCAAAAGGTAAGAAGCGGTCCGATGCCCCTACTCCAGCGTTCCACGATCTTCTCCACTTTACCCTCAGTTTTCGCAATGCTTACTTGCTTTAAGCGAGCAATGATCTCATTTGCTCGAACCTTTTGCTGCGTACGTTGAATGTTCGCCGGAAGATTGAAAAAGACTGGCCGATCTTCATCGGGGAGAGATTGGATGATCTTTAGGTGTTCCTTAGTCGTAGCACTTGCGGGCATCCCTACGTTGCGAGCTACTCCCTTCGATCTAGAATTGCCTGTAATCACGAACGGGTTGAAGAGTCGTTGAATATAGGCTGCCAGAATTTGAGCGTCAAATGAAGATTCTATTCGGCCTCCATAAATGGCTACCTCGAGAAGGCCTTGGAGATATGCCCACTCGATGGAGCCAGAGGAGAATTGTTGTTGGATAACGTGTAGCGCCGCCTTGAGGTCTCCTGCCGAGAATTCGTATTCTTTTGACCAACCTTGAGGAATGTATGTTCTTCTCTCCTGAATAATAGCGTGGAACCAGGCAAGCACAAAAGTACACTGTGAAGCTTGGACGTTTCCTCGGCAGTATACAGAGTCTTGGTTCCAGGAGTCATAAATGCGTTGAAGATTACGTTTGAGACCCGGAGGCGTTTCATAGGCAATTTTGAGAGACATTTCTAGCAGTCTCGGAGGAATCGATTCTCTTGGTTCTGTGGTTAGCCATAATCTAAAATCAGGATGGGGCTCGAAAGTTGCCAGTTCTTTGAGAAGTGTTGGAATCCACGCAGTGACAAGATGCAAATTCGTTAGGCACAACCATTCGCCGTTAACTGCACATACCTTGAGCGTTTTTATTGCTTCGTTTGTCTGCTCATGACCGAGAGAAATTTGGTTGTACTTTCCGTTTCCCACAGTACTTTCGGCCGCTTCCGCTATTTCGATGCTAGGGTCTATACCCGATGGGACCGAAATCAATATCGGTACGGTAGAGGACGATAATTCAACAAAAACACGCTTCAACGATCGAATACCGGCAGAAAGGTCCTTCACGCCTATGGCTGATGCCGCAAAATCAGCCATCTTACAATAAAGGCGATCAGGACGAAGTGCTTTAATTAATAACACTTCAGCAAATGGTTTCAGTCGAAGTTGCGCCGGAATTTCATCCTCACATTTATTACTAGAGCCGAACTGGCTCCACATGCTCTCGTTGTGCAGTTCGAGCGAAGGCCAAATATCCATATTGTTAGCTTTGAATGTTGCTATAGCAGAAAGCTGGTCTGGTTCCACCCAGGGTGGCACCGAATTCTTGGACAGTTCGGATTTGCTCTCACACAGCCCTAAGAAGGTATCCCACTCCGTATTGGTGATATGTTGCTGCTGCATCTTTTTCACCATATGAAGCGCAAAGCACATTCGGTCTTCTTTGAAGAGAGCTCGGCTAAAGTTGACGAACGTCGCTTTCTGCAGTTCATTACAAAGCTCCTGGATATTTTTATCAACGCTGGATGAGCGCGTTGTCGTCCGTAGAACGTTCTCGAACACTTCTATAAAGGTGGTCAAGTGAAAAAGATACATTGGTGACAGCTGACGTAGGTCTCGTGTTACGAAGAATATGTCACTTGCAAACGACGCCAACCTAGAGTATTGATGGCGTTCAGACTCTACCGAGGCTTGTAGTTTCTCTGAATCTTTGAGGGCGTTTGCTATTGTGATGCTGTTTTGCTTATTTTGATTAAGCGATGCCAGGAGTACTTTGTTCTCAAGCAAGTTGCCTTGCGATGACGCTAGTTGATTAAGTAGTTCGTCTTCCATTTGCGCTAGTTCCATCTTCATTGCCTCCTGGTGTTTAATCAGCTCCATTCTCTTCTCCTCGAGATCCGGATTTTCGTTATGAATGATTTTATCAAGTAGTTGTTCCGATAGTGCTGCCTTAGTGATTGAGAAATTGACAACGTTAACCAAGGAGTTGACGTACGGCGGTAGCACTATTGAAGGGTTCTGTGTGTGAAGGATGAGTTCGAAGTCCCCATTAAGGTCTATGAGTTTGTCGCCAAGTTGCACCATAGATCTAGAGCCTTGCGTGATCAGATCCTTGCGCAACAGAGGAATAAGGACAGGTTCCACCTTTTGCGTATTCGGAATAATTAGCATCTTGCCAAATCTAATCGCCAGTTCGAGTGCTGATAAGAAGCGATCCTCGTTTTGCGCGATAATCTCAACTGCCTTAGTTTTGTACGACTGTAACCACTTGATGGCACAGTTTGTTGGATCGATCACAAACGTGGCAATGGGTGAACTCTTGATGAACACAGCGTTATCCACGGAAAGCTTATCCGATGGTAAGTTGTATTGGCGCCAAATAAGTACTTCTTGCTCGGAGCTTAAAAATTTGTAGGTATCGAAATCACTTGCAAGCTTAAGCGTCTCCATCCAGATGGTTACAAGACTCTGTCGAATATCTTCTGGGAGCTGACCTAGGTACGTTACGGAAGCTGCGGCCATAAGGCAACGCAGAGGAAGGTCCTGTAACTGAGAGTCAATATCGGTCAGCTGTTGCCGCCACCTTGAGTACTCATCCTGCAGTTGTGCTACCAAGCCTTCTGCAGCATTCAGCGTGTCCTGGGCTGCTTTAAGCCCTATTTCGATTCTTGCCGCCTCGGTGGTCAGCTTGTTCAGTTGCTCCTTAAGGTCAGCAACCTGCTTGTCGACCCCGTCAAGTGCAGACGCTAGGTTCTTCGACCTTTGCTGGGATGACCGTAGATTCTCCATAAGCTTGGCCTGTTCTCTTTCAAGTGGTTCAATTTTCTGTAGCACGGCTGCATACTTCACGTTAGCTCGTACCCAATCGGCAAGTGGAGCAGCTGCGGCTGAAGCCCTTTTGGCGTTTTTAGGGTCGAAAGAGCTGGCCCGTTTTTGTAGGAGCGCTTCGACATTCTGTCTAATATCGGGAGTAATTTGATGAGCATCGAAGTTCATTATCTCATCCTTTACACCGCGCTTTGAGAGAAAGCTCTTCATAGAAACCCACGATAAATCATTGACGTCCATGAGGCTTAGAACACCTTCTAAAATGTCCCGAATCACGTCGGGTGGTGCTCTTAGGGATCTTATCTCGGAAAGGGACTCCGACCTGATTCCGCCGACAGCTGCTTTTGCCTGATTGATCAGTGGTTCAATCTCACTAAGCTCGGCATCGATTTCTTTCTTCCGCTGCTCAAGTTTTTTATTTTCTACCACCATTTTCTTTTGCAGGGTTTGCATTTCACTCCTCTGTTCCGTTGTTGTTGATACACTGTCGGTAATAGCTCTAAGGGCTTCGTCTGCCTCAGCTCTTTTCCGCGCAAGGAGATCCCCTTGAACCTTGGCATCCGCTCTAAGTTTATCAACGGTTTCTTTTGCCTCATCAAGTTTTTCCACTCCAGCCTTCAAATGAGTTTTCCTTTGTTTTAATTGAGAGTACTTTAGCTGGTAAAGATGGTCATATACTTTGATGAACGTTTGATACGTTCTGGGAGAGCTATGCTCCTCTCCAGCATTTTTATGGATTCTACAAAAGAGCTTGGCGAATGCATTTATGCTTCGCCGGTCCGAATTCGCTGTCTTTGGTCGGTCGTCAGATTCTATCATCAACATCGGTATTCTCTCCATGCTCTCTGTCGTCCACTCAGTTGTCCAGACGACAGTGCAATGTCTGTAAAGTGCTGGGTTGTCCACGAGTCTTCTGTTAAAATGCGGATCAGTGAAATTCATGGTGATTACGACATGCAGGTTCTGTTTGACTTTCTCGGCAAAATACGCAAACACGCCTCCGCGGAATCCTTCGTCTGAAGCGACTTCTTTGAGTGGCTCAAGTTCTTGTGGCGCAAATAATCCAACCAGTTCTCCGGACGCGAGAAGGCCACAAATTATCTCTAAAAATTCCTCGTTTTCTATCTGATACTCCTCAATAAACAACACCGTGGGCCTTCTTTCAATTCCTGCGTTCTGTAATGCCACCTTAATTTCGTTGTTGAAGTGTGGCACCGTGTCGTTCAGTTTAGTTCTCGGTGTCACGAACATGTAATCATGTAGGTGCGCGAGCAGAGAAACGCTTAGTCTTCTTCCGATTCCTGGCTTTCCGACCAGTAGCAACGAGCTATTCTTCTGGGTAAGTAAGCGATCGATTTTTGCTGCCAAGTAGAGTAAATCGTCATGGAAAACGGGGTTGATCTGACGTACCTCACTAGCATATCTCGTGGATACGTTTTGTAGAATGGCTTCCCAGTCGTTAGAGCGAAATTTGATCAGAAACCTCCCAAGAGGGCCCGGCGATTCATTAGACGAAATGAAGAATGAATCCTTCGTAAGAAGATTTATCAGAATATCCTTGTATCCTCCACCGAGATCATTGTCAAGAATCTCAGCGAACATTGTAAGAAAATCTCTAGCATCGGCGTCAGTAGCCAGTGAGTCTCCAAATATTCGTAAAGCCTCATGGCACCACACTACCGGAAGTTCGCCTTCTGTCTTCGTATATCTTGCCATTGCGCGCGCCCACTCAGTTAGATTTCGAGCAGTGAAGACATAATGTTTTCGGGAATCTATGGTGAATTTTTTGCGCATTCCAGTAAGCAGATTTACCATTGCTGCTGCAATCACATTCGGATCCATGGCCGACTGCTTCAAAACGGGAGTCATCAAGGCCGAGTAAATCTGTATGAGTTCTTCTCGTTCGGAGTGCTCGAGCGACAGTATGAATGAGATGGATGTAAACCTCGTTGAGATCTGGGCTCGATCCGTTACTGTAGCGACAAATTGAATTCGTTCGAGCAGTATCCAGTTGAGGCTGCTATCGAAGAAACCGCCGTAGTTCACAACCTGTTGTAGCCATTCAATCAGCTGGCATGTGCCCCACTTATCCTTTTTCGGTATATTGATATCTTTGAGTAAAATAACAAGTTTTTCACTGTCTTTTGGTCGAAGGATCTTGCTGGTGCTGCCAGAGTTAACAGTAATGCAGTGTTGCAGAAGTTTTTGGTAAACATGCGATGGTCGCGTCTGCGACGAACAGTAGAAAGTGGCCATGTGTACAGATCTTGACGAAATTTTCGAGAAACAATATCGAACTAGGAGACACTTTCCCGAGCCTTGTGGTCCAGCTATGATTATTGGTTTGACCTGATCAAGCCAGGGAATTAGAACGTCTACTGCTCGCTGAAGAGAGACCGTTTCAATTACAGGCATCTTATTTATTGCCCCCGTGAGTGAAGCGATGTCGACGTTCTTTGCGCCGGTCGAGTGATAGACATCTAGGCGGTCCCTCCGCTTATCGTAGTACGTGAATTCAGCTTTGATTGGATCCGGAATCATCTCGCCCACCAATGTGAGCACGAATTGAGCAAACGGTTGTCGTGCTGAAGGTTTTAGATTTGCTGCAAATCCTTGTAGAATTCCCGCCGCAAACTCTGTTTTGGACTTGACGCCATGTAAAAGGGACAGTGCACTAGCGGACGTTCCGATGTTCGTGGTTGGCACTGCGTTCTCGTTCCGTTTCGTCACCCAGTTTAGGCAGTGGAAGAAATAGCTCTCCAATAGTGGCTTAAGTAGCAAAGCTACGTCGGGCCGTTCTTCCTTTAACCAGGCAGAAACGATATTGCCTGGATTCATATTCTCGGCACTTAGATGTATGATGCCCATTCGTGAGATAGTCGCCGGTGACGCATGCGAAAGGTCATGTGTCTCAAACAGAAAGTTAACGTTAGGTCCAAATTGAATGCGTTCACCGGATGGCATCGTGAGCAGACGGTTATCATCGAGGACGGAGTTGAGCGCTTCGATCCATTCGGGATCGACGTCACCATCGCAGATGATCCACGAATTTATCGAAAGTTCCTCTTTGATTACCTGAAGTAAAAAGTATGTAATAATATATAGATTAGTATAACAATATTTAATAACCTGCAATTTTTCATGCTTTGCACAATTTTGTTGCTATTTTCTATGGGAACCGCTCACCTGTCTGGCTGAGAGAGTAAGAACTCCGTCGTGCCATTCTCTTGTGTCAAGATCAATTCTACCCAGGAGCTGTGCTCGGCTCATGGCTTTGGGATTAAAGACGTGTGTCCGGATGTCTTTACCCTGTTTGATAAGGGCAGCTTTAAGTGTTTTCCAGAGAGTAGACTTCCCGGAGCCCGAGGGTCCTACAACTACTACTCCTATTCTTTGTCGTAACTGTTCGTCTAGCTCCACCATTTTCTTTATCTGCTTTTGGTCCACCTAGAAGAAAATATGAATAACGACTGTTGCCTTTGTTAGATTTCACAGATTGGGCTTAAGCCTATCAAAATTCAAAAAGATTCTGGTGCGTTACATAACAGTTTGGCAAAGATTTGTTTTAAAGATACTGGTAGAGCAAATTAATCTATGCCTTCATTCTTTAGAAAATGATTATATGTTTTATTCTAGTACTTCCTAAATACTTCTTCTTGCCTTGAGTCGTAGTTCCTCACAAGCCTCTCGGCAAGCCTGGGCCAGATTATCGTTGGCAAAGTTTTCAAGCTCAATGCCAGGAAAAATGTCACCGAGAAGATCATCAAACTGCCGACAGTCTCGGTAAGCAAGCTTGGACAGAGTGTTGACACGAAGTGCGTGAATAATTATTGCGGATTCTTCCTCTTCGCTACAGTCTGCTTCAGGAAAATGAGAAATTGAATATTTACTTACATATATATTTTTTAATTAATGAAAACGGCCTAGCACCTGCAGCGTCTACTCAATATGTATTTGTTTGACAGATAACGCTCATCCACCGTATGTGTATGCGCTAATACTATACCAGAAGAATGTAAATTTTAAATATACACGTCAACAAATTTTCTCAACGCTAGACTAACTTATTAGACATCCAGTGTTACAAATTTCGAGGCTCTTTTTTTACCCAGCAATATGCAATGTGCCTGCACGCTGGAAACAAACGTATATCTTAGATGTATTGATACTAGTTTAAAGTCTTGATGCAAAGCAAATAAAAACCTGAGCATTGCTTTAAGACTCACCTTTGCTGAGTGCAGCTTGCCGTAACTGCGTTCCACAGGCCTGAATAACGCTCTTGAGACTGCGCAGTCCCCAGTCATAATGTTGTTGCTCGGAGAGGAACTCCTTGGCCAGCGTGAAGGCGGCTACAAGTTTAGTACTAAGCACATTTGAGTATCTAAAACCTTCGGCGTAGAGCAGCACTTGAGTAATGACAACATTATCGGGGACAGTCATGGCGACAGGTCGGAAGAGCTGCTTAAGATTGTCGGGCAACTTCTGTCGGCCTCCGTAACCCTTACCGGCTGGATTCATCGTCACACAGATGCTAGCATTTAGGTTAACATCCACCTGTATACACTCAACGAAAATTTGCACTTCGCTTTAGAATTGGCAGTGGTGGAGACCCTCGTGCAATATTGTTCGGAATGCGTTAAGATGTCCAATTGTCTTTTTAAATCTAGTATTGAGCTTATAATAATAAATTAAATATTAGCACCTAAAACTCCTGATAGCTTTATTTACCAACTTGTTAGTTTTGAAAACTGCCATTTT
>MNPL01030146.1:5883-19430 GCA_002081605.1 Tropilaelaps mercedesae | reverse complement strand
AAACTTAAAAAAATATGGTACCCGATGAGTGTCGATTTTTGGTGCAAACGCACCCACCAAATTTATTTATTTGTTAATAGTAGTAGTAGAAGTTTCACTTGAAGCTGCTAATACATACGCCGCGTAAACAATTGTAAATAATAATAATGATAATAATAAAAATATTATTATTATAACATGAATAAGAAGATTTCCTTGTTTAGGAACATCGCCGTTACTTTTCTCGTTTTCGACACGGGATGACGTACACAGCGCAGGCTGTATTGTCGTCAAGGCTGAAAACCTTTCGCAGATACAATACAAACGGCCTTGACAGGACCTATCCAGCTGCGTCGACCGAGTGCGATTGTGAAGCCGAACACTTTACCTTTTGTAGGCAGGGGCTTTGGTCAACCAGTGTATCTAATATGCCTAACACGTTCTCTGTTGCGTGTATATTCGAGCTCTTGTTCGCATGACCCTTGTTCGCTTAGGCAATGACTCAATGGCACGGGGAGATTTTTGCGGATGACACCAGTCAACGAAAGGTTTCGATGAGGCACTCCTTGCTTCTTGCTCATTCGTAGCAGAGACAACTGCGTGGATAGTCTAGAAGCCTCATACAAATATCGTTACGGTTTACTATATAGTGCTAATGCTGATTTGTAGAGTGAACCACTTCCGAACTGTTCCATTGAAAGGTGAACGTTACTGAATATTCAGTGTAAGCGTTCTGAGATGATTTCTTTCTTCGCATAGACTAAAATATGAGTTAACGAGTCGCAAAGAGACGCTTCGACATTGGACTAGGATCGGTTCGGCTCAAATGATTTGTTCATCGTCATTTGTTTCAACAACGTTCGTTTTTGACACACAATTCCGTTACCCAATCGTATGAAAATGATCTCTATTAAATTTCGCGCTCCACTAAAATTAAACCGTTCGCTGCAACAAAATATGGATAATTGTACGTTCACCAATATAATTTGTTGTTAAAGCTTTTTGAAAAACGCTAATTTTTGCGAATCTGCAGCGTAAAGCGAAGTTCTTCGATCCACCGGGAAAGTGTATCAAATCGACCCGGTTTCATTCACGGCACGAATAAGCCTTTTATACAAGTGCGTATTAATTTTTATTTATCCAGTCAAATGTATATTATACATATAGAATCAGAAATATGGATTTTCTCTTTTTGGGGATCAATTTTAAGTGGTTTTTATTTGACTTTTACTTTCAATTTTAAGCAACTCTAAATAGTAACTGTGGACGTGGATCATCCGTTTGATGTGCCAAACCGCGGGCCTGAATGTAGATTAAATAATGAGTTATATGTAAATTAAGCAGGCATATATCTTGATTTTCTGAAAGAATCGTCATTATTATTGTTCTAATATTTCGTTATGCTCAGAGCTAGTGGCGACTGAACCGCACGCGTTATTTCAAACCTACAGCGGATGGGAGAGCTCAAATCCAGTATCCCAAGCTGTTCCAAATTGTTGTAATAGCATGTCGAGACATTTTTGCCATTGTACTCCTTCTCCGGTAACGGCCTGCCGAAGCCTCAGCAACCTCAACGGAACGGCAAATAGCTACGCTCATTCAAGCCGGGTGTTTTGAGATTACAAATAGTTTAATTGCATAAATTCGTTAGTCCTTCAAAACGTGGGAACCTATTTCTATTGTTTGATCGTTGATTACCTATTGCTGTCGTAATAGCTCTTAATCTGCCTATAATTCAAGATGCCAGCTCCCTTTCCAAAGCCGGTAAGCGTTGACGTTTCTGACGGTCAAAAATAGTGGTTGTTGTTTTTTCGTTAGCAAGTCGCTTTAGACGTATAACCGATGTATTCTTCGAAACAGCACAAACATAAGAGATGATGTCAACCTAATGTTAATCTGATATCATGTTTTTTTTGCCTGCGCAAGGGAATACCGATTAGTTTGCTGGCTAGCGGCGCCTTCTTCCAAACATGGACTGGAATAGATTGATAAAGTTTGGGTTTATTTGCCACCCAGACCCGCTAGAGCTGCTCGGTATTCAGAAGATTTTGTTACCGACACGAACAGTTTTATTGTTGTAGACCTGGACATACGGAGTTGACTCAGTCGCCGTCGAGGTTGTGGTATTTGACGTCACTGGAAACGTTTCAAAATGATCGAAGTCAATCATATTGGGGCAGAGTGGTTGACATGACTTGCAATAAAATATGGCGTCATTCTCGCATGTTTGACAGGACATGCGACGCCGATGTTCGACAGTTCGAACGTCGATGCTCACGTCGACACAAAACGCATAGCATAAGGAGCTACGCTGAATTTTTAAAATCATCATTGTCATGCCATGCTATAGTTTTCTAATATGACATCTTTACTATGCCGTCATTATTGCAAAGCGGGTCCCCCCGTGTCATTTTTGCTTAGTGAGGCGAGCGATGGAGGTAAGCTAGATAGGAATACAAAAATAAGTAAAGCAGACTCACTACTGTTTTTAGTCGAACCGGATTGAGTTGTCATGGTTTCTTGTGCACCTTAAGGAACACATTCGCGAAAAGTTAACGCCAGTTATAGATTCAATTTTTGTTTTGTATTTCCTGATATAAGGTCGGCTTAGCATATACTTTTTTGCTTGGTCACAGAGTCAGGCCTAACGAGTTTGTAATTTGACTGCAGCTAAACGCTTATGCCCAACAGAATGAACGCCATGTTGACAGTTAGATTAAGCGGTTTCCTGTTCGACGAAAAATGTACGTTCTAAGACGTTACGTCGGTAAGAAATTGTCTGGGTTTAATAAAAATGATGTTCTAGTATTCGTAGATTACAGATAAAGGAAAATAACAAATGCTTCTCGTCTGTCATGAGTCGTTTTAATTCCTCGATATCAGCACCCTCCTCCGTTAGTCTGAGTTAGGCCGTGCATAACCATGTTTAATCTACATTTAATTCCTGTGTGAAATCAGTTTTTATTATACTGAAAGGTTTATGTACGCAGTTTCATACAACGCACGCATATAGTGTTAACCGTACGCAGCCAGAATTCCTTGTATTCTTGTACTGCTTCTACTGCTGATTGTCTTGTTGTCTTCGACAATAATTTTCGTAGAATCCCGCGTTTTGTTTTACCACGTACGTCTGGTAATCGATGAAAGGAAGAATTAGGGTCGTTCCTACCCTTAAGGACAACCGTTCTTGGCCTTGACCGTCGTAAATAGGCTGCCATGAGCCCAGGCATTGGAATTTGTTTCTCTGAAGAGTGCGGGCGAGCAGTTCAAAGTCGAGCGTTTTTTTGAGGCAAGCGAGCCGGCTTCTTGTTTGTGTAATCATTACGCGCCCGTTCCCTCGTGGGCTTGTACCTCATGAATTCATTTGAAAGGTTTAGTGGGAACTCTCTCGAAACTTATGTCATTTACCCTGTATTTCAACAGGAACTCTTTCCACTTCTCCTCTAAGATATTAGATTCTTCAACGCGCATAGTGCTCAAGAGGGTCAACGGCTGGTACCCGTTCTGCAGACACTACAAACGACAAATCATCCTGCATCTAGCATTTAGGTATGCATCGTTCTTCCGACTTGGACAATGCATAGCTAAACGACCTAAACCCTGCAATTCCATAGGAGTGCCCCTCTGCCATACCAACGTCTCGCCCGATGTCGTGCAAAACGTTCCTCTCACGCTTAATAGCATTGGCTTATCTTTTCCGTGAGGGTCTGCGATCGGCGTCATCTTGTTCTCTTGTTCGCTAGAACGTCTTACAAAGATACATATACATTTCATCTGGTACGATGTCTTCTCAGACACTTTCGCCCGTTTTGCAGCGAATCGGCCGAAAGTCGGCTTTATCTCAATCCGGCATCACTCAATCTGCATCACTGGCTTCTATTCTGAGCAGGTCTATATGATGGCTATATGATCAGTGTTCAGTGGGCGGGACACAGCACAGTGTCGGCTTGACTCACAAAGTTACCTGAACGTAGCGCAAAGTCAATTACAACATTATTTCTTAGCTTAATTGGCACACTAACCATGTAGTCTTTCTTAGACTTTAGACTATCCGTCACTTTAGGGGCCCAGATTTAAAAATGCAGATTTAGTGTTTCTAAGGTTCCGATCCTTAATAATGTTCTTTGTGTTAGGTAAGTAACCTGTACGCAGCCACACTTGTATGTCTTCTTGAGTCTCACCAATCAAAATCAGTTCCCGATTAAGTAGGTATTCGCTTAGCTTGTACACGTTTTGTCGGGCCTGTGACCATACTCATCCTGGATTCGTAGAAGGTTCCGCTATGTACTACATCAGCCGCAGTGACCCTATCTGCAAGGCATCTCACCGCTGGAGGAACGATGTTTGCGCCAAACCTTAGAACGTGCACCTAAAATCTGTAGCGAAAATACGAACATATTTACAGATGAAAATGTGAAACTTTATTAAAAACGTTACTCAACATCGTTTATACTCCTTGTACAATATAGATGAAAGATTTTTTCAATACTACTTACAAATGTGCATCATGAGAACAGCAAACATGGCCATTGCTACAGCTGAGGAGAACTTCATACCGGTCTGTAAAATCAAACGGAGTACAAACAAAGAGGATAATAGAGGTTTTCACCAAAAACACCAACAACATAAGTGGAACAATAACATGAACATAGAAACCGAAACATGTAGCCCGAACAAGGAGTATATGCACGCGGTATTGTCGAAACTTGACGTATTTTCGCCGTTCCATTCAGTATAGCGTTCTGTGACATCTCTGCAGCACTGTATTTCTGTAATCCGCCTAGAACTGTCTCGTTCAGATATAGTTTACTAGTCAATAAGTACTAACGACCAATCAGAGCGTGTTCCGGCATCTATTATACATCTGTTATACTATCTGGTCAACGCCACTCGTTTTGATAACGAGATTATTGTTTTCCTCTAACACGAAAGCACTGAAAATTATCGTATGTTTCTATATTTTTAATACCCGCTATTACGCGGCTCTAACTTTTGTTGGGACAAATGTGTAAGATGTTTTTCTACTAAAATAATTCGCTGTTTCCACTGAGGCTGTTGGAGTCGACAAAGTAGTCAACGCTCAACCGCTATATGCTTAATAACCCAGCTAAAGATACTGGTTCACTCCGGGCTAAAAACGGTGGACGCTCCCAATGAACGGGGAACAATCCAATTAAACTGCAAGAGAATAATGTACTTCGACGTACAAGCTGTGTATTAAGCACATCGAATTTATTTATGTAGACTATGTAAATTCCTATATAGATGAACGTCGATAAAGACGGGCTCTAAATAAGCAGTCAGATAAAGAGTACTTGTTTTTACTGGCAACAACGTCCATGTAGTTCGTGGCGCATCTAAGAAAACCCAAATGAGTTTACAATTATGTGGTTGCTGCGCTAAAAAGCACGCATGTCGAACATATATAGATACGTTTATGCTGTCCTAGTTTCGAACAACACAGAGCCAACATTTACTAAATCTTGCCAAGAAACGCGAATACTTCAGTGTCGCTTTACTGGTAGAGGGTACGGCCTTACCTGTATCCTATCACAAATTACAACACTGAGCGAATGCGTAAGTAGGATAATGAAACCAGTCTGGTGGAGAACCGCAATGTGAACTGCGTGCGCGTTTCAGTGGGCACGAACAATAGTAATTGCAGGCAAAGTTGTCTAACCGGCACGAAATCGTCGCAGAAGGTCCGACCATTTCCAGACGGATCTAAGGAGCTAGGTTTGCACAACGCACAGCGTGTCGCCGATAATTTCTCGTTCGTAAACGGCTATCAGGACAATCATCCGCCTCGAAATATATGCACTGGGGCGGAAAAATTCGAGAACACGATGGAACCGTAAATAAGAGCAATACACTCGCATTGATACTTGATAAAAGCGAGGACACGTTTATTTTCAAAACGTTATTACTGCAGCCGTCGAATAACAGGTGCGTGACACGAGCCGCTGTGGACAACGACTCGATTGGATTCGTCTGGACCAAATGGACGCATTTGACCTGCGCGTCGAGGCCTTGATTAGTTGTCGGACCCTATTGTCGTTATTATCAGACAATTAAACCTAGTTCTCAAGACGTTCCTCGGCAGTTGTTGTCCTTTATGTCGTATTTTTACCAAAACAGTGATGTGTTTACCCCCCGCGGCGAATGCCTCGTGGTACACTCCTCTGTTCACCGAAATTGTCCTTTGCCAGCATGGTCAATTAATAAATAAACACACATATATGCGCACAGATACACACACTTGTTAATAATACAACCTATGATAGTCACGATTTTTGCTGGACTGTCATTGATTTCAGGGACGTAAGCTATTACGCTCTTACTAGGGTTCGATATCTTGAGTAAATATTCTTAAATGCCACGTGAACAACGAGACATGACAAAAGAAATTCACGAACGCTGGTCAAACTTCTGATACACTTTCGCTGCTTAGTTCTTCCTGAAGACACGTTTAGAAGCACTTATGGTCAATATTGAACACCTAACAATTTTAACCTATGGGCGGTAATGGTATCATTCCAATTTCGTCTTTTAGTTGCAGGATACAAAACTATCCTGCCAATCATTGTAGGACTAGCAAAATTGGATGAAATTCCTGACCGAAACCGCCAACAAAGAGTGCCATATCTCCCTCGACAAGGCCACGAATTCGCACCCAGAATTACCCGGCGTAGTCACATAAACCATTTGGAGTTGAAAAAACTGTTTCCTCGTTCTTCAACCAATTATCCTTTTTTCCTCTATCTATGTAAACCTCATGCACTACTTTTCTGAGTGTTTACTCCACCTTTGGCGTAGTTTCTTTACGGACTATCTCGCCGATGCTATCAGAGCTGTCAACATATAACTGGCCAAAACGAATTGTTCTTCAGTGAGCAACGCCATTATATAAGGGCCACAATTAATATGTGGAACAACCTGCTATGTGACCATCTCAGGCTGCTGAACGAATATACCTGGACTACAATGTGTGATACAACAACATTAGTAGTGAATACAAATGAAGCACCTAACGTTTGGTCGATCGTCACAACTGTAAACGGATAATAACAGTAGCTAAACACAATAGACCGTATAGAACTTATATGTACATACGTAAATATTCGAGAATTTCCGTGTTATTATGCAGGCTCTTATCGTTACGCAGGAATAAACAGCTTTGATATGTTGATGCTTTGAAGCCTTTGGTAGCTCCCAAGCAAAACGAGACTTGTGAAAAGAACCTAGTCACTCTGGTACAATCTTTTGCTTTTTATAATTTCTTAGCCGATCATAGGCTGAACACCATGTATACTTTGCCAAGCATCTACTAATCATAATAAATTCCACAGAATCGCAATGCCAGCATCCACGTTCGAATGTGACATGATAATTAAGGTTTGGATAAGTGCAGTAGCTTTTGAAGGGCAAATGTCGCAAACAAAAAAAAGAATGGAGAAAGCATCAGATCCGAAGCTCTTTGAATGACGAGGCGACCACTCTAAATGTCTCTACCGACCAGTAATTACCCTCTGCGGTTTTGCCTATGCAGACAGAGACAAGCAGATTATTCTTATGGTGTACACTATTTGCAATCACCTCGATGCACACAGAGTGAGGGTGGAGATCTCACGTAACCCCTGGCCGTCACATGGCCTGTCATTTTTGGTGACCGAATGCCATTAAGCATCCTCGAGTAGGCCAACTACAGAAAGATTTTACAGTTCTTGATTGAGCCGGCGCAAACGTTGTGTGACCCTGCTGAGCGATGCGTACATACCTAGCGCCTGAAACGTACGCTTCAAGAATTGCTATATATCCGTCGAAGCCTTCGGGGCCACGGCATTTTCCACATTTCACCAGCGTAGTTATTTATTCTGCTAAGCGCACGATGGTGGCCAGAATAAGAATACGCGTATACAAACAGTCACGACCCAGCCATCTATAGATAAATTTGTATTGTTCCTGCCGTTCCAGTGTTCGACCTGCTATATTCGCCGGATCCAGTTTAACTACGATAAGAATCATGCTGTTTTTTTTCGCTACGCGTTCATTCTGCGTCACGACTCTGCGACTATTTTCGCTTGTGGTTTATTATTATTATTATTATTATTATTATTATTATTATTATTATTATTATTATTTATACCTGTATACGTGGATAAACGTAACCTTGAAGGCCATAGTTAATTGTTGGAGGTGCAACAAATGCTGGATTTCTGTAATGAAATCCACTAACATATCCATGCCCTGAAAGCGTGTAGCAGTGAGTACGCATATTGTTGAAGAGGTTTAATGGCCATATTATCTCCATTCGACGCTTTCTATTCCCTCACGGTGCAGAGCTTAGTCAGCCTAGAACGCTCTAACCTTAGACTGTACCCTGTCGACAGCAATCCTGTGGCAAGTAAACTTATTTCCACAATTGATGATAGTTAAAAAATATATTGTTGTCGATTTTTGAGTGTACGTTTATATCCGTTATGGTACCTGTGTCCCTGTGTATGCAAGAAGATTATAAGTTGAAAAGATGGCTTTTCCTGATATAATACAACGGCTGTAGCGAAAGCTCAAGACGATTTTATTTTCCGCATACATTTCTGCTAACAATGTAATGAAGGAATATTTAATGAAGTAGGACCTTGATCGAATGTTGATTGTGCCGCGTTCGGGGAGGGGGTCTTTAACACAATACAGTAATATAAAAGGGGCTCCGCTAACGTATGGTCGATGACAGAATTTGGTGAATTGATCGTTCAAAAACGGAAACGAAAGATTCGTGACACACGAATTGACTGACACCTGGACAATAGCTGGAAATAGCCGAATAGATATTAACTGCGTGACTACTTGAGTAGAGAATTCTCTATGGCAAGGCTTGATTACGGTATAGTAGACAGTCTTTCAATGAGGATTTGGTAGAGACAAGAAACCGTTGTTCTATAATCAATCATTAGCTTTGATAAAATTTCCATGAATATTGTAGTTTCAAGGGCGAATGAAAAAGATTCAGTATGGAATAGCTATTAGGATAGCGAAGGAAACGAAAATATCCCGTTTTGCCACCCATATTTCGGAACTGTCTCTGCGGAGGCGTCTTCTCTTTCGTTTGCCTTCGGTATCCTCAAACATCTCTAGAAGCTGACGCGCATCGTATGACGTTTAGAATAGTTGCTTCCACAATTTCTAGAACGCAAATCGTCTTTCATGCTCGTACGCTCGCCACTGGGTAATGATTATGAACTTTCATCCGTCCGCTAGCAGTTGTCTTTTTTTTCTAGCGGACAGTGTTCAGTGATGGAAACGATGAATGGACACCCAAATGCAATGAATGCAATGACAACTACCACAGCCGTTGTATATTGGTATAGCACAAAGGCATGTACTGCAGAACGCGATCACGGAACTGACCTTCATGAAGCGCAATTCTGAAGCCACCGTCCTTGCAGTCGTAGCGGATGGGGGAATAGAACAGTGACAGTATCACTACAAACGAGCAACTGCAAGTGACTACAGAGTCTAATAGGCTATGTCTTTGAAATGATAAAAGAATCGGTACAGTTGAGACCATTGGCAAATGGTAACCTGAGCTATAGCAGTATGGAGCTTTTTTGCGAAAATGGCATTATCGCATGGGTAACAGCGAGTGTACAGTCCGTCTTTTCAACAACTCAATCCACTGAGATATGAAGGAAAATTGGGTTTGCAAATAAGAAAAATAGACGCGGTACTATAGTGTAGCTAGAAGCAACAGGCGTGAGTAACACGGACGACCAGAAAATCGTGCACCCGGTGGAGTTTATAGAAAATAACATTTTATCAGTTGCCAGCGACCTACGGCATCGAAGAGTTTTTCACACTGCGAATC
The DNA here is from genome assembly GCA_002081605.1 of Tropilaelaps mercedesae. NCBI lineage: Eukaryota > Metazoa > Arthropoda > Arachnida > Mesostigmata > Laelapidae > Tropilaelaps > Tropilaelaps mercedesae. The sequence continues at coordinate 9,586 of MNPL01030146.1, read as the reverse complement.
GCATCCATCCATCTTTATTAATAGTTGAAAATAACAATAAATATTTTTTTAAAAACAAAGGCTCTCTACAGCGAATCCAGAGCGGGCCGCGCAGAACAATACTGTTACGAGATTAGGCTATTCTTCTTAGATTTCAACAGTTTTTCTTTTCCGCTAAAGAGAACGCTTATTGGCGTACGACTAATTATAACTTGTCTATGCCGTTAATATACGGGCATGAACAGGAACGTATTACTAGGCCAATTTATAAGCAGGATTGTCTGAGGGTATCTTCCGATTATTTCGAGAACGGCCGTTAATCAGTTAAATCAACCGGAGAGAATTTAGTTTGTCATTATCTCTATAGCCGAGCTGACGGCTCGAACTACATTTCGAAATCCTACCGAGCGACACAGCAACAACAGCGTCATTTTAGTATCTTGCTTTGTTTTTAAGAAGCGACACCTAGCGTACCGCACATCGGCGCAAACGTCTTATGGGCTCATTGGTTTTCGTCAAATAACAACGGGAAAAACCTTGCTCCAAAATCGTTCCTTGTGCACAGCGGACGCTGTTGCTTAGCTGCGTCCACAACACATAAAAATGTGCTACATCACATGAGCTATAGCAAAACAAACTTTTTGGCGGTAAAATTTTATTACGTTATGTAAAAAATGCACATATTTCCACGGCCGAAATTATTCTGGATCATTTTGATCTATAAGGAAGATGTGAGCACTAACAGATGGTGTACAAAGCTACGGTTAAAGCTATCGTATCATCAGCATATACGCAATGTCGAGTGTTAGGTGGGTGCATCTCCGTTTGTATCAGGTAACATTTTATGCGATGCCACATGGCATGCTTAATTCCACATATTTTCAAGCAAGTTTTCGGATCTTGTCATTCGCGAATGTTCACATCTCGGGACTGCACTGTTGGGGCGCACTGCAATTTAATGATGTCAATGGTGAACCGGTAATATTATACGCCTGCTGTGCTGCTATAAGTCTAAGGTCTGCTTCGTTTGGGGTGCGCGGATATTGTATGTCTGCTAAAGTAGGATGCCGAAAGTATTCCTTGGTACGATTTCATGATCTTGATGTTATCGTTACTGCAGTTACCTCTTGATAACGCGCTCATCGACCCTGGATGCACTACATTTATAACATCGTGGATGTTGCAATGCGGCGCAGCAGCTTAGCCAGGGAAAACTGAAGTGTTCTACGGTTCGGCTGAATCACCATGCGGCACACAAAAAAAATCATAAGCACGTTCGTCTCATTCTATTATCTTAGCTGACAACTATCAGGACCATGTATACGAATGTACACGCACGCGGCTTGACAGTCAACCGCCAAGCTGGTCATCCGAGGACTCAGTTATCTGTTGTATATCCACTTTGCTCGTCAGAATAACAACTACCCAGAATTCGTGAAGTCGTATACTCATCAAGCATCAGCGCTACGGAACAGCCGGGGGAAGCGGGCGCGTTGTTATGGCGGTTTGTATCAGACGACAGATGCCACCTTAGCGGCGAAAATAGTTCCCCGGGTAAACCTGATCACGCCTATGCATCGTAATTTAATTCTAGGTCTTTTTGGGTTTGGCTAAACTACGCTTTGTGACCAGACCGTTCACGTCATTCTGTCTACACTGTGCAGCGAGCGGTATGGATATGCTACTTTTTTCCGTATGAACATTGTACTAAAACGTCCGACAGCCTGCTTTCCCTTAAGTTTCATCCTTAAGAACCATTAGCCATCAGTGTTCGACTATTCCACGCGTCGATTTACATACACGTTCTTGTTCATGTATTTTCGTTCAATTCGAATTTGGAGCTTACATATGTTCGGTGCATACAGTTGTGACCATGAACATCTTATACGTATGAATAGATACATTTAGTATATATAAGCTGTAAATATGAATATATGAAGAGACGATATATAAATTGAGAGAGGCATATGTTAATGTGGGCTCCTCCCGCTGCCGATGGCTTCTACATTTGCCGTTGTGCTTGCATATTATGATTGATAAAGTTAACATATCACTCTAAAATTATTGCTTGGAGTTGGGGCGGCGCGGCCGACGCCTAACTCAATGCGGTTAGTAACGCCATACATAGAAGTGAGTAAAATCGTTTTTTTCGCAAGTAGCCGGAAAGCAATCAGGTGCCTAGCAATGGGTACCGAAAAAGATGTATTTGTTCAATGCTCTCAGCAAGTCTTGTACCCTGTAATGTGGAGTGGGACACTAAATAATCTCCCCCACGTGATTCACTATAGAAGATGAATAGGCTATTTCGTAGTTGATCGCTTCAGGAAAATGCAATCAGCGTTCAAAAAGTCCCAAACCGACTGCCATTCACATCAGCTTCATGGCATCGGCTTTATACTTACAAGCTATCAATCTGGCAAAATTTCTGTACACGTTCGCTATCGTCAATTTTAAGCCAGAGGCACACCTGATTCTCAAAAGCCTAACTACTCAATAGAAAATATAATTGTAACAGAATTCTTATCAAAAGGAGCCACACAAATTGTGAATGTGTTTACATGAGTTCCAGGTTTCTTTTGAATCTATACGCGTTTGGAAGTCCTCGCAAGCGTATATTATGCACTATGCGGTTGTCGGGCCATCCATTCTTGATTCAACATGCAGCGATAGCCGAAAGGTTCGATACCTGGAGGCCGCTAGATTCTCACCGTTGATCACAGCCATCAGGCTTAAGGAAGGCGGCAGCACAGTCGAATGCTATCGCTCAGCATGGGCTTGACGCTCCGCTAAGATGACGCGGAGGTAAGAACGAAGTCGGTGCTCACCAGTGTCCGCCGAGTAACGCACAAGTCTTAGTTTACCGCTGTTGCCTTGTCCGACAAGGCAGAAGCGTCGGCCGATCCAGAAGTCCGCTGACCTTGCGACCTTGTCGGGAGACAGTGAAAGTTTGTAAACAACAACGCTGTCCCTTTCCCGTTAGCAATATAAAGGCGGTCAGCTAGCTACTTGCGACATATGACAACCCAGCGGCAACAATGAACACTTTGGTGAGTTCTCACCTTCTCCAAACGACTATGGCCGCTCAAGCGGTTGTACTGCAGCAGTAAAAGCTAGTCTTTAGGGCTGACCATCAGCCAACATTTAACGTCCATGTACCGCTTGTTACATTACTTCGTAAGACGGACCCATAAATGTAAATGTGCAACGGCGAAGACCGAACCCGTGAATTTACATGTCTCCTTCGGTCGCAAGGTGCACGCGAATACACCAGGCCATTGGGCTCTACAGTAGGAGCTAGATGGAAAAGTTGCACCGTCTTTTGTCGAGACAATCGACACTCAAGCAGTTGTTACAAAAAGAAGCAATAGCGATGCCTATTTCCACGAATCCTTAAAAACGTCGCAATGAAATGCGAACTAATTCATAGATTCGGATCGACAGCTCGATCCGTTTTGAAAAGATATCCGTGAAGTGATGAGCTTCGTTAGTTCTTTTTGTTCCCTCCTCTTCATCTTCCTTTGATCATGTGATCGGCCCACTTATGTTCAAGGTGTGCTGCTGAAAGCGTGTAGTTGTTGAAAGGAAATTCCTGTATTCTAATATCTTACTTTCTCTTTATCTGTGTATGCGCCAGCTGGTGCTTGCGTTGGCGGTTGGTGTGGCACAATGCGGAGGCGGTGGAGGCTGGTCCGGCGGTGGCGGAGGGGGTAAGACGTACATCATC
>MNPL01030132.1:15457-33160 GCA_002081605.1 Tropilaelaps mercedesae | reverse complement strand
ATATATATATATATATATATATATATATATACAAGGCATTATTGAACTTTTTTGTATGAGCCGTGCATGTTTAAAGATAGTGTATGCGTTCTCAGGAAACGAAATCTTTAGATAACGTCCCTCGTCATAGTTGTAATGAGGCATTTTTTCAAATAATGGGTAGATAAATCTTCTCGTATGCTTATTTGTAGATATCCCATACATCTTCTCACAGATCAAGAGTTTGCAGTGCCGTTCGATTGTAACAGAATGATTGCGAACATCCTTTTCTTCTATTCGCTTCCGCTCCGGGGGACGTAATGGTGTCGGTACAAAATGTAAGCAATACAACGCTTTTCAAGTGTTGATGCTATTCGCGTTTAGTAAAACGGTGCGCAGATGATTGTCACTCGAAGAAAGGAGACGATACAGTAACATACAAAGATGAAACATGTTGGAAATGCAACGTCTTTCAAGCATCTGTTAGTGACTATTGGTCGTTTTGACGAGTGAGTTTCTCCCGCTAAACGATGCGCCACTTTGTCCGGCCAAAGAGGTCAGTAATGTTAATTTGGATGCAAAAGACAATGCGAGGTTATTTGTCGACCACGGCTAGTCGCATTTTTCTCAGAATCGTGCTCCAGTCAGTTTTAAAGAATCGCGCGGTTGTTCATTCATTTTCCTCTGGTTTCAGGCGGCCCGTTTCGCCGCCCTCCCATTTGTGTTGTTAGATTGTCGCTATTTTGCCATTGTCTGTGCGTCTTGACAACGTCTTAGAAGCTTCCATCCAAAAGGATAGAGATAGGTAGAGAAAGGGAAGAGAAAGAAAGAGAAAGTCGCAAGCTAACATTTTCTACGCAGAATTTACAACATCTAAATGCAACGATCCCTTCACTTAAAAATGTCAACAGTTGATTAACGCCGATTGACTCATATTCAACAGACATCGCCCTCAGCTCGCCTCGAGGGTCCGTAACGAATTGACATCATCATTATGTAACAACTGCTCTTATTGTTTCGTGTGTCAGCTTACTAGATATGATGCCTCGACGTTTAAAACAATTAGCGATATGTAAACGCGATTAGGAGCCAAGTCTATTCATATACGAAGGCGTGAAAATATGTAAACATATACAGAAGCAGATAACGCCACTCATTCTTACACAAACTTGTACGATGACTCGGGGTCACATAGTATACGTAAAACGCTCTATCTGTTGATAAACTTTTCACAGAACTAGAAAGGCACAATTTGTAAGGAGTCACAAGGAGACATTCAATTCACCCTGAATTTGAGTAGCTCTAAACGACGAAAACCACCGATATCATCAGTACTCTTCTTCGTCGATTTTTCACAAGAGCTACAGAACCAGGCGCCTATGGAGGCAGACGCCTCACGTAAGTAAAAATATAACCGCTTCTTTAAGGCCACTTGGTAACGTTCTGCTGTCCTCAACCATTGCTATTGCGCAATCTAAGCATAGCCAGGCTCTGAAACGAATTTAGTGAGTGGATCGACATAGTTTACATTGCGTGGCATTCGCAAGGTGAGTCTGCACGTGAAAGTACTGTTTGCGTTTTCATCAAGAGTGCACATCCTGAGGATGAGCGACGGTAGCCTTCACTTTCTCAATCTCTACCGCCAATTTGGGCTTTGAAATCTCAGGAGCTGCAAATACCCATTGCCTTCGACAATCTTTTTATACTTTTTCCAGGACGTCAATGAATTGCAGATATGCCTTTTATATGAGTCAAAATACGATAGTTATTATGACGTACTGCCAACACTAATTGTCTATTTTAATCCTTATCGTAAATACGGCCCACCTCCTAAAGCAAAATGTTGCCATTGTAATAAACAAATAAATCTGCACTAATACCAAAATAACAAAGGTATCCAAAGTGGATTAATATATCAAAAAGCGCCAAATATAACAATAATAACCCATAGAAGCAAGTATATATAAAAAAAAGAGATAAAAGACATTAGCTTCCAGTATAACAGCTTATCCAACTTGAGGCTTTTAGTTAGACACTGTGTAGCCACCCGTGTGCGCCAATAGTTTATATATATATATAAACTACTCAAATTTTAAGAATTTTATTTTATCCGAATTGCCTGGGGTCTATGGCCTGATAAATTCCCATTCTTAGGGGTTAAGAAGGTTTCGGTTTCAGCATTCAGCCGACTATTATTGGAAGTGGAGAGTTTCTCCCTTTGAATACGGACCTTCAACGACTGATGATCGAGTCCATTTTACATATTTAAAGGTGTGTCGTGGTTAAATATAAAAGAACTGGAGCTGAATCACAACACTGTAAACAAGGCCACGGGGTCTCTATCGTGGAACTATTGTTCTACGCGGGACAAAACATGAAGGCACGAGTCGAGGCGGTAAAGCAACCGAGACAACAATTATATCGGCCGCTGTCCCAATCGTTTAGAACCAGAATTGGCTCCTAGCACGGAACAAGTTCGACCAATGGTTCTTACTGTGTTTGGATCATTTGCTAAGACGTAATGTTCTGTTACTGTAACAATCTTATTATTTCATTAAGCCTTGTTATAGGCAATCTGCTACTGACAAACTGAGAGGACATTATTACTGTGGTAGCGATTCACCAGGTTGTTTCCTTTTAACTATCTAAGCTGAAAAAGACGTGTGGTAGCAATGAGCCCTATTCGATCAAGACATATATGATTCAATTTACGCCCGATGAAGCAATTATTACGGTGTGAAGTTACGAGACCAATATGGCCCGCGCGGCTTGCAGCAGTATCATAGTTCGCTTAGGTTGCCTAAGAGATCTTCCTCTATTGTTTGGTTTTTAGCGGAAGCCACAACCTTCGGTGTAGATGCTAAACGTCAAATTAATTTAAACAAATGAAAGAGAACCTTCGCCCTTCCATACTTCATAATAACTTTGAAGGGCGAATCACAGGAAATAACCCCACGCCGAAAAAATATATTAAAGGAAAGGATTGTATTCGAATGTAGTATAGAAAGTTTTGCAATTATCGTTTATGATTACTAGATAACAATATTTACAAGAGGTCTTCTAATAGAGAAGTTCTAGATTAGAAGAACTCAACTTTATTATTTTTTAGGGCTGACCATCAACCAATATTTAACGTCCACGGCAGCGCTTTGCATTACTTGGTAAAATGGACCCCATAAATAAATTTAAATGTGCAACGGTTTCAATCTTTGCCGTCGCTCCATATCTTCTCCGGTTGAAAGGCGTACGCGAATGCACCAAGCTACCGACCTTGACAGAAGGACTCAACTTAAAAATTTACAATAGTCCCACCCTTGGCTTATTTACTCGATTAGATATATCTGCATAATTTTTCTTTAAACCGTTACTTCGTCAAGGCGTACTTGAAACAAAGGCCAACAACACGACCATACATATCAATTTGTCTGTGCCGATAGATGTACACACATTTCGATTTTAGCTTTACACATGTTGCATGTATTATTCATATGACCAGTTCTTCTAAAAATAGCTTTGCTATCTATTAGCACAAACACACACACACATGCGCACGCGTATATACGCAATAATTATTGTTCAATAGGGACTCTCTTCCATTCACTTATGCAAAGTGGTGCAGAAATAGAAACAAATCATCATCTTCTGAGCAGACGCACACACATTGGCCTCATGCGTAGCTAAGTTGAATAATTTGCCTATAACAGTAATCATAGCGATGGTCATCATTCTGAACACTTTCCTCACTTGAAGCATAACCAGCGCATGCAACAGCGAAACCGCTTGGCAATGTCCGACTGCAGTAGCCAAAACGGGACAGGACGTCCCCGACCTTCTTCTGGCAACGGCTCACGGTCAACGACGTGCCATCGCGTAACTGCTATTTTCAGAATGTTCGATTTGTTGTTTTGGTCCCATAAACGGTATTCTAAAGCAGAAGAATGCCACCACTCCCTCCTTCGCGAAGTGAACCATGGACAGGTGCGTTAGACGAAGGTTAGTGAAATAGCGGCAGTCGAAACGATATTCGACATATGCAGCACTCATAAAAATGAGATATGCATAGTAAAAAAATCGATGTTTTTTGTTAAACGCGACGTTTCGTAGTGCTTCCCTTACGAACCTTGCTAACGTAAAGAAGCCATTAGAGTATGGTTGGTTATACAATGCTGTAGTGCAAAAAAGTTCGTTGCAATGCTTGATGAAAACGGTGCATCTACTAACGGCCACAAGGACGTAGTTTTATTTAGTTATGGGTGTTGCTACTTATTCAATTGTATAACGTAATTGTAAGACGTTTAGCATATTTCCAATAGAATGCAGACAGAATGCATGTTCACTGGCGGTAAACAAGCACTACATTGTTATAAATTGTTTCATAGTCAGGTATGTTGCTCAACATAGTCTGCAGAAGAGGATATAGTGCGTGCTTCCGGATTGCCGATCTTCATCAAATGAAATATAGCTGAATACACCGACATCGACATCGGACAGGTCACACGACAGGGCAGGGCACGCGAACCTGGAATATGATGTTCGTTGACCGTTATATGAAGAACAACTAAGCGGATCAGTTATGTGCATTTGGATTCTTGGTGTATACTTCTCTCTCACTTCTTCTCTCGCACAAATAGTTAACATTCCAAGTCAATTTTCCTCAACTAAAAGTCGTCACCTGTACGCTGTTCTGCTGCAGTGCATGTCAACACTTGGAGTGGGACAATCGGAAATTTAAATGCCTCTAATAGACTTATAAATACTTAGATTCGATATAAAATTTCGCTTCTCACTAAATGGTACGTAGTGCAGTCAATAGACTAACGAAACCTTAGATAACTTGTAGATAACTTAGATAACTCCAACCTCTCCAGTTCCCTCCAACCCCAGCCCGGTAGCTAATACTGCTGAAAAAACCGAGTCACTACGAGAATGCGTAGTACGTATTTATTCTCTTTGAATTTTGTCTCATCCGATTTGAAAGCAGGTTTACTGCACACAACTGTATCAGCTCGAACGACATCGGGTCGGAACAGAGTATCAAGTGTTTTGCGAAAGTGTTTGAAATATTCGTTTTGGTCCTTTGATTAAACCACCATGATTTTTGGACACTGCGAGCCATGCCACCACCGCCCGACTGTATCAAATGGCCATCATGTTTAAAATTCGGTGTTGCCAAGTCGTATGCGATGGTCACTCGTATAAAGGACGTACGTTATGTTACGTATAAATGCGTTTACATCCTCAACGAGTTTCGAAATTATTACAGTGAAGGGTCCATTGGTTTGGTGAAACATTCGACTTTCCAAGCAAAAAGTCCTCAAACTGTGTGTCGATTTCAACCAACATTTTTTTCGTCTTCTCCTGCGTAGACGTTTATTTCTAGTAGTCGAAATCACTATAGTCACTAAACCATTCTCACTAAAGTAATGCATTTCGACATTACCCAGTACTGGCGTTTTTCTGCTGTCGGTGTCCGACTGTATGGCTATGGGGACGTACTCGGCGTGCACTTGGTCCCGGTTAATGCCTTGTCGCCGAAAAATACGTAAGTCAATAGGCTCTGCCAGCTTGTGAGACTAAACTAAAATTACATATTAAACTGAGCCCATTGAGCCCACCTCCCGTCTACGTGATTCTGCAGGTAACCTCATACCCTTTCACAAGAAGACGTCGTTTTGATGGATATTGCCTAGTCGGTGTCCGTTAGCTCCTCATAGATAATACTGATGTGAATGGCCATTTAATTAACGAATTCATGTTAACGATGTGTAATGTGATGTTCGTTCATAAACGTACATTTATCATAGTTCCGCTTTGCTTTGACTATTCCCTGTATGGGTGTGGAACGAGAACGTTTATAATGTCGGCTCTCCTCCCCTGATAGACGTCTATGTCAAGTTTGTGCAACAGATTTATGCACGTGCGCCCGTTGCAGCTGTCGCACCCTGAATAAATCGTCCACACCTTTCGGTGGCGGGAATTCGTCGACTTGAAAAAGGTGTTCAAAGGTCACAGCTCTCAGTTGTTGAAGTTTCAGTGAGGAGCGATTTTGTCACGTCCGAGCACCCTTTCGCCGGCGCAGAAGAAAGCGGCGCTGCTGTCTGACATGCGCTTCAAAACGTAATACTCCCGTACGTCGCGTATCCATCCCGGTGAATGCGTCGTAGGGCACGGCGAACGCAAATATTGGTACAAGCAAACTGCGCCTTGCCCAGTGATGATCCACTACGGCCTCTACGAGGGTACTGCTTGTGTGGTATAGACATTGTTCCAGTCGGCCAATGTGTACGCTGCGGGCTGGCTTTGCTGCGGCCGACCGGAGATTGGGTCAAGGACGGGCTTGCCGATGAAGACAGAAGAAGAGGATGGTGCCATGGTGGTGTTAACGTCAACAAGCTACTATTACTACCGCGATAGCCGTAACCAGCGGCTTGAGCGGTCGGACGGACGACCGCATAAATGATTCAGCAGCAGTCGAAGAGCAGCGACCGGTGACAACGGCGTAAGCAGCAGCCACAGATCATCGCCATCATCCTCGCTACTGCTGCTGCGAACAGTACAAGCAGTATAAATCGTGCGAGTGTGCTCATCATCAGCTGTATGGGTGAACGTCCAGTCGGGGCAATAGTACGAAACCATTATTGCCCTACGACGAGACGAATAGAAGATGAATGTACGAAAGCATAGCAGTGACGTTGCAAACGTCGACGGGTGGCCGCGGAGGAAAGTGGTCACGAGACATAGGCATTCGCTATGCTACAACTACGATACGCGTAAATATATTACTTTGAACGCTGGTGACGGCGAGAGAGAGAGAGTGGTAAATGAATACGTACAACAGTGAGGATCATATGAACTCGGATTAAAACGCGCATTCACACATTTACTACTGCATACTACTACATATGAGCGCTTTTGAACTTGATATTAATCATATTGCTCATACAGTAGTCGGCGCAAATCGCTTGCACTCAGATGTTGCGTTTGTCCTATTTCGGCATCGCTGTTGACATTTGCCTGCAGTGTTTTAGAGGATAAGCCAGTAAAAATCTGGGCGCTGGTTTGGTAAATGTATCTCATAATGTTGTATTGGGTCAGATAGATGATATTTCATAGATTCAGCTAACTCTGGTTTGTTGCCTGCTTGGTATTACATTTTAATTGAAAATATGGTTTAGGAACATTTTGTGTGCATCAGGTTTCGTATTTAAGGTGGCGAAAGAGCATCTATAAGCACGGAGCAAACGAAAGATACATGGTGTTAATTACTAACCCATCTGCGTTATTTAAGGAAACATCAAACGGCTACTTAAAGTTTTTGATACAAGATTGCACATGTTTATTGCTCTACATTTCACTTCTTAAAGAACAATGCAGCAGCCTTCGTAAAATCGCAATTAAAATGCGGTGCTAGCAATACGAAAGAATCTGCCTCTGCTAGTGTTTCCCTACAATATGTATATATATATATATATATATATTTTTTAAGTAGTATCATTAACCTAGTACGTTTACTATATTATCTTTCCTACATACACGAGTGAGCCACGGATTAATATGACATCACAGCAGATCTATAATTACACCCCAGGATTCAATTAACTGGAATCTTCCAAAATGGCAAACAATAAAGCTCTTTCGCAAATTTCTAAACTTGTCTGTTGGTCCATTACAATTTGTCGCCGCCACCGTTATTTATCAGTTGCGTGAATAACTATGAAGAACAGCAAAGTAATAGGTGTACGATTACGCGGTACGATAACTTTGCAGACATAAATGCCAGCGACTTGCACACATATCAATGTTATTATTATTATTTATCTCATTAGTTTTTACCGATTGGGAAAACAGAACAACAATGGCTATAAGAGAAGAGCTATAGAAGAACGTATAGCTGTGTCAGTGTCGCCCTGGTTGCTGCTGCGATATTTATTGCTGTTGTGATTGGTATTATTGTTGTTGTTGCTGCGATTATTCTTGATGGCATTGTTGCTGTAATTGTTGTTGTTGCTGTTATTCTTATTACTGTTTTATCAAGAGAAACATTCAATGCTCGTTGCGGCGAGCGTTAAAAAGAGATCCATGACCATCGCTTATTAAATTTGTATTCGTATTTCTTTATTATAAATAGGTTTTCTAGGACCGTCGAGATGCCGAAACTCTTTAAAAGAATTCTACTTGCGTTACAGAGAAGTCCAATAGAGAAACAGTCTGAACGCTTTGAAGGAAAAACGCTTAACGTCAGACTAATTTTGTTAGAGAAATTTTTTCTAGCATCGGCATGTATATTGGAATGGCCAATACTCTAAATGTTTACCTTTGTTTTTACCTCGACCTTCAGCTAACACACTTGTTAGTACTTCAAAAATCGCCACTAAGAGAATTATAGGTTAAACATCGATGCCACATTCGATGACCATTATTGGATCGTTAACGATGCGATGCGATTAAGCTAATAAAATGCGTATATATCTCTTATTTATAGTTTTATTCCAATGATCGCAATACGGGTGCGTATTGCCAGCCGCAACAGCAAACCCGTCATGGCGACAGCAAAAAAATTGAATGTGCGAGAATCGCACAATTCTGTGGCTGTCATAGCTTCAGAGTGCAGGTATAGCATATTAAGTTTGTTTTCTACGTTCAACAGTAAAGTACCGCTTCAGGTCTGTACCGGTTTAGTAGCGTTCGCAGGTTACCAAGTGTGTCTTAATGCTCGTGTATACGGCGATTCTAACCATTCTGACTTTACAGTGGCATGAACATTGTGAAATCGTTGAGCCTAAACGAAGTAAACTGAGCGGAAGGTTAGGGTACAAAAAATATGTCGGGTGTGGTAGAATTCACTTCTTGGAGTTCTCTCCGCCTGATCATTTTAATCGTTTCACGTTATGACGTTCGACTGAATGGCATGTGATCCAGTATAAATAGACCTGATTCATATGACAAAAGTCACAGAGATTGAATTCTAGTCAGGTCCTGATGAGGATTCATTTATCAGACTACCGTGAGGGACGGTACGTCTAGCATGGCTCACCAGGTGAAAATGCTCCCGAGGTGAACGAGGAACGTGCACTGAAGTTCGTTGCGACGATGGCGTGCGCGCCTGAGAATTTCTGAAACGAGTGGATTTAATCAGTGCAAAAATAAATACATTTGGATGCATGGTGAGTGTACACAATTGTAATGTGGGAATTATTGGCTAGGAAAAAGGGAGCTGGCTGCTGTAAACAACACCAAGCGCAAGCGTTTACCACACTTTTAAAAAACTAATGTTGAATTGCTATGCATATTGAACCGGGCATTGGCACTACATGAACCACGGATTCGACCTGTACACGAGAGCGCAGAGCACACAACATGGTCCATGTACAAAAATATTTTTCCATTTTGTTAATGACCACCTTAAATAAAGGATAAGAGATCAAACATGGTAGTTCTTGAGCCCTTGTAACATCACGAGTCACGTCACAACCACCAATTTGTAGAGGTTGCCGCACTAATGGCAATGACTACAATAGCGAAAGCCGTCGTAGCCGTCATGACTATGCAAATTCTTATGCTGATCCTTACCGAGTAAGTCACTCATGTATTATAATGCGGACGAAAATGTCCAGTCAAGGGTGCTCTGACACTAAAGAAACGCGGCAAAAAAACGAAAAACATTCAGCATGTGACACATGATATCCCAGGGCAAGTAATATACATCTAAAATTAAGGATACGCATACATTACCCTATACCTACGGATGCACTCTGCTGTCAGAGGGCGTAGATAAGGCCGCTGTTAGTTTCACTATCCCACGGTGATTATATTTCATCTAAACTTAAATATGTTAACCCACAAAGAGCGTCGATTGCAAACTCCTCTAAAATGCGTCTCGCGCCCGTCTCGTGTGGATTTAGTTGATACAGTACTATCGGGATCCGAACGTGCTTTCCTGTAAGCCTGTCAGGCATATCTCTGGCCAGTTGTGAAGCAAGTACGGGAAAGAGGTCTTGCGCGAGCTGAAGAAATCCGGAATCCAACACTGGAAGGAAGAGGAACCTGCAAGGCTAATGGGGGACGACGTAGTCGGTAAATCCGCTTAAAGAAGATCCTCTTCTGTCATAACAGCGGGATGGCAGTGTATTGCTTTCGGAAAAGGTGAAAAACCCACAGCTGCGCGGGACCTGCCTTTGAGCCTTCCTTCGGGGCCTGTTCAGACCAAGGCTTTGGAAATATAACCTTTTTCCTTTATAGATGTTCCTCCCCACGTATGTGAGCGAAACGTCGATTGAGAAAACGAGATATTATTCATTTCGGTGTTTTGGAAGGACTGCATCGTACTACAGCGCAAACTCCAATGTCCTAAGAGTACGATACTCTTTACGTAGATGAAAAGATCTCATAATGAGACAATAAAACGTATCATTTATTGAAAAAAACATAACTTCATATGCCTCTATCAATCAAGTCCAATAACGATTAATGTATGCAGTTTGAAATGGTGAAAAAGCATTAAATATCATCATTAGAAAGGAGTGTCATTAAGACAGATTCGATTTTAAACTTTTTTTTGTTATCCAGGTTTGATTCAGATGGCTTCGCGCCACACCCACCATTCTTCTGCCATGCCTTGAACTGTAGATAGAGCGCATTAAACTAATTGTCGATTATGAAGCGCTGTACCCTGCTTATTACTTCTCACAATTACTATATACCACAACAAGGTTAAATTGTATCTCAACGTATTGTGTCTATTGAATGGGTAGAGAGGTCAAAACAGCTTCTTGAAGGAGGTTTCTGGGATCTTCAAGCTACGAAGTGCGCAATCTATCCGAAACAACTGAGGTGCCCCGTCGTGCAGGAGGTGGCTAAGGCAGATGCAGTTGCTTAACAACTGCCGATAGGGTCACGTAGCCGCCAGCTTACTTTCGTCACGATCACCTCGGGTGAAAGAAACCACCAACATCAACTGCATGAAATACATTGACTTCACCAGTGGACGGCCAATTCCGGAATCGAGCGTCAGTCAAATTTCCATATTCACTAGTAATGGTAGTGGTGGTGGTGCAAGAAACAGAGGTCATTGCGTGCTCCAAGCATGCGGTTCCAGGTCTTAAGATTTGAGTTGGTTGTTGTAGTTGTAAATTAACTTAGTGACTCAATATTTCCCTTATTCAGTCACTGTTTTGACTGACGTGCTAGTATAGTAACAATTATTATTAGTTTAACAACTACAGTAACCTGGTGTTTTACCCATAATGTACCCATGTCTAGCTAGGGTCATGCAGAAACTGTTTAGCTTTCTTTTAAATATGCGTTAGCCTTATCTTCTGTCTTCTTCTATCTAAAGAGGTTCGTCGTCGTTTGAAAACAGTATCGGAAATATCCTTCTAACTAGTACAACTACTACATTACCCAAAATAATACAGTCTGATTAATCCGTATGCTACTGCATGCAAATATTTGGAAATTAAGAATCACACTTGTTACAGCACCACGTGACACATTAATAGGCTCCCGATTGATAATGAACACAGCCTACTAACTACATCACAGGTACATTTATCTTATACACGTATCAAATTGTCAGGGTGTTGAATGTAGGCGTATCTCAGGGGTCCCACGGACAGTCAAGCTCGGTAACTTGGCGCGTCTGAGTGCGCCTTTCGACCGGAGAAGATGTGTAGGTGGGTGGTGCACGGGTTCGATCCACGCCGCTAAAAGACAAAAAAGATGTTGCACGGACAAACCTCCCCTTATACGTTCTCCTTTTGTTTCCCCAATGTATTTTATGCATACTCTCATCTGAAAACGCTCTATATTCAAAAACACAGACTGACCAAAGGCAACAATGTTTAACTCATGTTCTTTTCTTCAAGAAATTCCTTCTCATATCATCTATTGAAACGGGGGTGGGGCCGCTGACGTTTAACTCTTCTCATTTAGAACAAATGTGGCGTCCAGTGACACTTAGATGTCGGAGTGCGACTGCCACTGAGGGAGGAGGACGAGCAGGGTGGACCGGCTTGTCGTCCTGATCAAGCGACTTCCTGCTATCGAGGGTCGTGGAGAGTGAAACACTGGAATGCTGCCTGACCCATCTGAATGCCTGAAGTGCGGTTGTGGCCTGGCTACTACTACCACCAGTCCTTTTACTGCTTCAGCCAAACAATGTCTAAACGGACCCATGTCCCGAAACATGGCCCCGTCGGATCATCATGCTCCTGTCAAGTTACGGGCAGAAAAGGCCAAACGTCTCTTGTCAGTCTCGAAAGCTCCACGAACAGACTCGTCGCATTCGGGCCTATGCTTTGTCAAAGTTTTGCGATAGCCTGATCGGCAGATGAACACGACGCGAGAACGGGAGGTGCCCACTCCTGCAGAGGAGACAAAAGTTAGCCCCGACTGATGGATGACTGAATGATATTGCCAAGTCAGCCGTGAGGGAGTGCCTACTTGGTCACCATTCGACATCGTATAGATGCTGTAGGCTGCTGCCAAGTATAGATAGAGGATACGCATGTACTTGTGAGTACGTAGAGTGGGGTGGTGCGCAACGAGTCTTATTTGAGTGGCGAGAATGGTGGGACCGACCTTCAAAACGAAGTTTGTCCGTTAGGTATCAAATGAGCGAAAAGCGCATATGTGATGGTCACATCGTTCAATATGATTACAGGTATTTATGCGTCGGACGTGGTTGTTTCATAAAACGTCAATATCTCATTTGAGCAGGTGTCGAGGTATGAAGGTATGAAGGAATTTGGCAATTTTGCACGTACGAGTATGGATTTTATGATAGCATATGAAACTTGATATGAATTTCACAAAGATCGAAGTTACAATGAGCGTTCTCATTGTAATATACCGAGACAGGGATAAAGGCATCGATACGTCGGTCCATACGCATACCTAAATTATATCATAAGCAAGTTGACCAGCACAACATTTGATAAGTAGATATTTACCGTTAGTATGTAAAAAGGTATAAGTTTAGTCTGCGCAAAACTGCGCAAAGCAGTGTAAGTAGGAAGCAAAAACAAACTTCCACAACTTCCACAAGTATCAGCAGTTTGTTACAAAAAACTAATGGCTAACCGTACATTTTGACTAATAAAGCGATCGATTGTTAAACTATCTGTACATTCCATTAGGAAGGAGCTCTCGATTTATTAACAGGAGATACTCACAGACAGTCACTAATAATACTTATAGCCTCGAGCGTTGTTTTCTTCAAGATGGAGTAAGTGTCTGCTCGTCTGCCAGTATACCTTCATCTGACGTCCCAAGGGAATCAAATGAACGAGTATGATAACAAAGCATTGCCATCTCAATGGGGGATCTATTAAAATGTGCATTGATATTGATGTTGAACAAAGGCTGAGAGGTACTTCTGTCAGCACTAGCTTGTCTAAACCAAATGTGATCTAAAAGTAATACGTTACCATTGTAATTTCCTTAGCCGTCAAGGCAATCGACCTAAGCTTTGTCAGCACATAGAAACCTGAATATTCGCTAAGACCAAAGCGGTCTCTGCTGATGCTTGTCTAATTCCTCGTGTATGGCGGTCATCTCAAGGTAACCGCTGAGAATTCACGCCCGACGTCGTGACGACACAGTATTCCAACGGTTCTTTGGTCGGCGTAATTGCATAGATAATTTGGTTTGTATGAAAAAGACTAGACGCTCACGTGTCAGACGAAGCCTGTCAGAAGAAGGTAGAATATAAACGAGACATTTCCCTTCAACGGTTTAAACGGGACATGTACCTAAATTTTTGTATGACATATACAGTTCTCTGTTTCCCGCATTGTATAACATGTTTTGCAGTCAGTTAAGTAGTCAGTTAATGATAATGATCATGATAACACTATGGTGGGCTGCCTAATGAGGCGTGCCAATGAAGGCTATATCTTAGTTTGGTACCCTCAAAAATGAAACAACTGTTAATTGTTATCTTAGAAAACCCCGTCTAGCCTGAAACGGCATTTTCAGCTGATAGGTTTGCTGTTTACACAGATAAACTTAGATGTCCCGCGTCGTATCCTCTTGATTGTACGCATAGACATATCACCACATATTTAGTGAACGATACATTGTGTGCATTTTATTTATAGACTATAGGTCAAACCGAAGTTTCTTATCACTTTACGCTGGACGCCATACGGATCCTGCTTTTTCCAACAATCATATTTGGCTTAGTACACATCATCGCTTATGTAGTAATTCTCAAATTGTTACGACTTTTGTTACTGCCAGGGACATCCTTCTCCTTGAACTTTTAAAGGTTCTAGCTTTTGTGGCTTTCAGCCTTGTCATTTACAGTCGCCCTCGCGGCCACCACCAGTTACCTAGCTACAAATCACTCCGCCCAGGAGGTAACCCGTGTTGTTGCGGGTTTTCTCCTGACAGAAAACAGATCTCTGTCAACTTTGGCTTTCGCTGCGGTCGTTTATTTCGTACGTCACTGTAACGTGTTTTTGCGCGTGCGCAAAGTCTCATTTGCGAGTATAGAAACTAGTTAAACCTCGCAGGACAAGGGCGTATCCTGGCAGTGAAACTCTTGCGTCTTTGAACAGAACACATGGTTGGGCTAAAGCGACATCTAAATTCCAGGTGAGATGGGCCGTTATCTCCCGTTTGGATTTAACTTTTTTCTCACTAGGTACCTACGACATGTTCATTCTATTCGCCCTACGTCTCTTTCTACCATTCTTCTGTCTACCAGATTTCCCCCGACCTCCTTCAGCACCTCGGAACTTTGGGCTCTTGGTGCGTTCGCAGTGTCCATTGCAGAAGTCGTCGTAAGTCGTCGGCCAGTCGATTTCCATTAGGGTTGTTCAACAGAGCAGTTTATCTTTCTCATACGCTCTGTCTTTCAACACCGCGCAAGGGAACCTCGACCGGACGATCAGAGAACCGGATCGGGGGAGGTGCGCGTATGTTGTTTTGCTTTTATTTGAGAGAGCCAATTAGTTAGTTTGGTCTGTCTGCTTTGTCGGGAGAGGATTTCAACGGTAAAGCCTGTTGAGACAAACTTACGTCTGTTGTCCTAACCGAGCTAGCTCTGGTTCCGTCACCTTCTCCTGTCTTTGATTGAGGAAGAGTTATGGGACGTTGCTCTTCAAGAGGGTAATCGGACATAGGTTCGCAGGAATTCGCGCAAACTATTAGTTAACGGGGTCAGGTTTGACGTCGACGGGTCCACAATCAAACCGACCAACGGGGTTACTGGAGACGAAGGACTTGTACAATGAGGAGCTATTAATGACGAATAATAAAGACGATGGATGAAGATTAGTACGGCGTGAGTTCTAGTGACGTATGAATTTCATACTACTTTAAGCAAATATTCTGCCGTGAAATCTGAGTATGCATAAGCATTCCTTCTTCACAAAAAAATTTGCAATTTTCACACACAATTTCGATCAGACATAGGACAGTGTTATTCAGCGATGGGTGCAGGACTTTGCCGAACTACTAAACGGGAGTAGTGAGATACGCCCTTTAGCGTACATGTATATATAATGCTTGCTGACACCTTAACGAACTGGGTTGATGATCAAATGTCGTTCGCGTGATGTACTGGCCAAATCGATATTTTCGGTACACCCTACAATCTAACGACATAATAATAAATGCTATAATTCTGCGAGTTACTGAGAAATGCAGAATACTGATGCAAACTCTTCGGCTCCACGGAAAAGTAGTATCATAGACTTGTCCTATATCGCTAAAAACTAAACTCATTACAGGGGTATTTGCGTTTAAAACGACATTCCTATTCGACACTACATAGCTACATCCACAGGTGAACAATAGAGGCACATAGAAAAAACCGGCATTTTCCTTCCAAGATCGTTATATCGACTACCAACGGTGGTGGAGAATGATCGACCTCTAGCAAAATATGACATTACGATTGCGAGCATATTTTTCCATGAAAACTCGGCATCAAGCAGATTCTCTCTAACGATAAAAAGTGCTAAAGGACTCAATCACTACAACAGGGGCTTTTATTCTGTAGATGAAAACTGAGACAGCCACAGTTTGCTTTGTACAAGTGCGTCGATATCCTGTATAGGAAGGGCGTGTTTACAGACAGTTGTCGAGCGTATTGAGAGAAAACCACGGTTCAGCGGTGAGAAGCCGGCCTCGAGAGACCACTGCTCGCCAAGTCGGACCGGGTTATTCATTCCTCAAGAGGTTAGCTTGGGGCTTCTAGCGAGTAGATGCATCCAGACATGTGATGACCGGCGCTGTAGCGAACATTATAATGGGTGCCAACATTTGTGAACAAGGCTTGTCCCGATGCCGAGAGATGCTTGAGTAGATAGCTCGAAAATGGTGAAATTTAGTAACAATAAGCGTAAGGCGGCGAACATAGAGGTCGGTGCTGTTGAGATTATACATGACTCTTGTTGGCGAAATTTCGTAAAGTGGTATAAAAAAACTCCAGAGGCATGGAAGAAAACGATGAATGTCTTTTTATGGCTAAGAGTAGTACGTTCTAGCCTTTTTCACTGTAGGCAAATTAAGACAATGCTAATGAAACAGAGACATATTGAAGGCACGTGTTCTTAAACGAAGAAAATGGTACCCTTTACGATAAAGCTTTCATAACGGCTTCTTTCAATCAGCAGTTTATTTTTATTGATAATCACGCATGGCGTACATTAGATTGGTTGCATGGTAATTGTGGGTAGCGATAGCTGATACTAATATAAACCTAACAGAGTTGGCTGTAACTCATATATCCAGCGGCAATCCTTTCATAGGCTTAATTACTGCCACGCTATCGTAGCATTACCCACTTCTACAAGTTTTCATAGCGGCTACACAGTAGAAATTTGATTTTCTTTTCCAATACCAAATACCATGTGCATTTTCCGATCTCTACCCCACATACACACCTACATTCAGCAGCAGCAGCGAATTCACAACACACAAATCCAACAGCAGCAAAGTGCTAAACCAGTTGGCCAACACTTAACATATTCTTCGTTCGTTGGGCAGGGTGAAAACGAATCCAATTTTGAACGGAGATCTGCATTAAAAAGCAACTCGACAAGGATGGCTCTCGTGGATAAGCCTCGCTCTTACCAATGCAATAATCGGGTATTGCAAGACACACGTACACAGGGTCCACCCGCCCACCCACGAACCACCACCTGTTTTTATGTCGAGAGAAAGTCTCAACCAAGAGCGTACGCAGGGTCAGACTACCCCGGCCACCGGTACACGGCGGCAAGAATCCAACGAACTAAACGAGCAAACGGAATTGCATATCCTAGAAAATGGCCCATTCGGGTAGTCATACTAAATAGTCATATGAATACGGCCCAATATTTGGCCAAATCCGCGCCTGGCCCTTCAGCATTTTATCTCGACGTAATTGTCGAAGATTTCTACCCAGAGCAGTTGGGCGCAAGTGATGTCAGTGATTTCCAATATTCGATTTTCCCTCAGAATATCGCCGGACTAGAAATGATCTTCAGAGATCTAAAAATATTTTTTTTTAAAGCCGACCATCAGCCAACATTTAACGTCCACGGTAGCAGTTTTTACATTACTTCGTAAGACGGACCCCATATAAATGTAAATATGCAACGGCGGAGATCGAACCATGCACCTATGTCTCTCCTCCGGTCGCGGGGATCGAACCCGTGCACCTACGGGTCTCCTCCAGTCGCTCATCAGAGAGATCATCAGAGATCTGGCAGGTCGCGGTCAGACAGAGTG
>MNPL01030128.1:36809-47595 GCA_002081605.1 Tropilaelaps mercedesae | reverse complement strand
GGGGGGGGGTGCCGTATCGGTCTGCCGTTCTAATTTCCCCGAGAGCTGCACACGGCAACCGCCGCGCTGCCATTACTACGTTGGCACCCCCACGAACCCCTCGACCTGCTGCTACAGACATGCAGATGTAGACGCTCGTTCGCATCGTCGTCTGTCGAGCTTTTTTGAGACGTGGCCAAACTTCCACGGAGGAGCGTTGTTTCCCGTCGAAGTAGATGGAACAAGCGACTGGCGTGCCTTTTTTCCTAGGCGTATCACCCTCAGGCTTCGTTGTCTCTGTTTCCTCCTGTTCCGCTAATCCAATTCCGATGCGATGAAAGCGGAACCACCTCACCGCGCTGGCGGAGTTACACCGCCAACAACGAGAAGACACCTTCCGCCATTCTCGCGCTAACATAAACCCGATTCTCTTCACCGAGCCGACTTAGACAATAGAACTCGTTGAGAAGGAAGGCTGAGACTTTTTCAATCTTCCCCACACACACACACACACACTTTTCTGCTATTCTTCGTCGTTATTTCGGTCGTACTCTGGCCCGGTTGCTTTGCGTAGCGTCTTCCCGAGACCCGAGAGGGGTTCGAGCGGGATAGGTGCTAATAGTTCGGTGCGTACAAATTGGTTAGGAAATAACTGCAAACTTGACGTTGGTCAACTTGAGAGTCTGGAGAGACGATGCAGCATCTGCCGAGGAGCCGTATGAACTTCGATTCGTTAGCGGAAGGGAAAAACGGCCGTTAGCGATGATATAAACAATCGAGCGTCGTTCGTAACACGAAAAACGAAGTGACTTGTTGAAGTCAATGGACTTGTGTAGATGCACAAATAAAAAAAAAAATTATGTAGACGGCCGCCGCTAGCAGAATTGGCCCGCACACAATTGGTCCCTATTTCCCCTGGAAAAACGCTGCCGCCCCGCACTTCGATGGACGCCCTTCATTGATCCTTTTTAGAAATACGCCGCTTCCGGGTGTACACGCTCGTTTCCTAAACTGTCGGAGCATCTCAGACTTCTACGAGTCTTCACTAAATTCTTCTCCTTCCCTCCTCGGCCGATGGTGCTGTTGCATTACACCGGCGTCTATCGCTTTAGTAGAACAAAGGCAAAGTTTGGATCCGATTCTCAGCTTGTTCTCCTCATCCTCCTCATCGGCACCACCACCGGCCGTGTTCTGTTTCCTCTACTGAGCATGTTTCCTTTTTTCCTCAGGAACGAACAGGCGAATGGATAGCCGTTGTCGATGCTTCGTCCGTGCGGGTGTCGATTGTTGGGAGCGCGGCGGGGATCACGGATGTCTACGGTGTTGCTCCTTTCCCATGTTCTTCTCCCGTTGATTAGCACCACACGGAACGAAGGGTATCAATAAATATAAAGCCTAACAGAGGCGTAGAGTGTGTCGGCCGTAATTCTACCTCCGTAGCGGTTGCCACAGAAAAAGCCCCACAGCGGTTCCACCCTTGCCTAGCATTCCTAATGGCCGTGGCTGCGTCGAAGTGCACTTTCGCCCATCCGCGCACCGAACCCCCTCGCTCCCTATCGGACTGTTCGACTCTTGCTAGAAAACTTGGTAGCGACATTCGGCCGCTTTATTTGTAATACCGACACTTCCCCAGGAGTTCGTCGTCGTCGTCGTCGTCGTCGTCCATAGGCTCAGTCTTGGCTTTCTTTTCGACGGAGAGCTCCTCCTCTGAGCTTGTTCCTCCTGCTCCTCGCGTTCCCCCTTTCATCTGGCACGTTCCACAGGGAAGTCTATCCACTCTGGTCTCCTTTTTCCTGTAGCTGTTTCCTGTGGGCGCTATTTTGCGTGTGTTTGCCAGTGGGCGTGTCGTTTTGCCGGAGCGGACGGAATCGTCCCGTCGGATAGACAGACCTTCATGTACATGACATGTGCTTCAAGAGTGCATCTCGAGCCAGCGATGTGCCTAAGCGAACTGGGAGAAGGGACAGGCTCTGTTGCAAGGGCTTCCTTCGACCAGACAGGACGGCCAGGAGGTGGGGGCCCTCCCTCGGGGGTTAGGCCCTCCTTCGTCCATCTCATGTCGGATGCATGGACATCCATCCCTTCGTCTTCTACCGGCCGCCCTACGTTCGCTCAGGAGCTTCTCACGAATAGCAAAAAGTAGATGGACTACAAACGGTATCGCTTCTACACATACCTGCCTGGGTCCGTCGGCGATGCTTGTAAACGTTGGCATCAGCCAAGATGGCCGAGCGAGCGAGCGAGTGAGTGTCTGAGCGAGTGTCTGTAAAACTTCTTAGTCGACGTCAGCATCGGGTATTTCGTATGAATATGTGAATGCTCAGCCGGGCGTCCTGAACAAGTTGCAACCGAGCACCGATGAAACAGGTCGACAATCGAGAATTTCTACGGGCCACGCTGGCCGAACATCTCCCCCGGCCTCCTCGGTCCCGGCCTCCTCGGTCCCGGCCTCCTCGACGCCGCACGAGAACGCAGTCAACACCGTCTCATGGCATAATCGCATTAGTCATAATAACACGTTTGTACGATATTGATAGCTCGTACGCGTCGCGTCTAATTGCTCATTTACAACGACCCCGGAGGTGCGCCCGGAGGTGCGCCCGGGGGTTCCGCTACAGCCACCATAGACGAAGCGAGCCAACGTTTATACCTCGATTTGTCATGAATAGTTGCCACAAAAACTCATATCGCTTGAAGCTGCTTCTTCCGCTGGCGAAGTCTTCTTCGGCAGCCGAAGAGTCCACGACGCTTTTCAGCGACAAAAAGTCATTGACTGACAAACAGATGAAAATGTTCGCTGATTTTTCGCACTCGCAACGGCGTAGTCGTTTCTAGGCAGCGTTAAGTTCCGCCAAGCATTCGGGCATAACTTAGCTGGCGTCCATTTTAGCCGATGAATCCCGGCAAGACCTCGAACAGCGTCACGGCGCGGGGCGTCAGCCATTTTAACGATCCGTAGTTTCTTCAACGTTACTTCCTCGAGAAGGTTGTCGTGTTTTTTTTGTCTTCTCTGTTCTTTTCCGTTATGGTGACCGTTTCGTCCGCACTGAACCTACAGGTCCCCCATGTGTCTCGTTGGCAGAGCGACGCGTTGGCAGAGCGCGACGCGTTGGCAGAGCGACGCGTTGGTAGAACGACGCGTTGACCACCGGCCTGCGTTGGCCACCCACCGGCCTCTCAAATGGATGATTCTGAAATTCATTAACAACATTTCTTCTTGGCGTCGCGCCTTTCCCCCTATTCGCTTTCAACGGGATAGGTGCAGGTTCTTGGCCGTCGTGGTGAGGCGCACTCAGTCGCCTACGGCGGGGCCCCCAAATGAAATTAACGGCGAATGCATGTCCGAGAAGAACCACGAATGGTCATCAGGATCTCCCAAAGGAACGCACGAAATAGAGGTGGTGGAGGGAAGAAACAGATTGGCTCGGGCTAATTGAACCCCCGTACACCCCACACACCTCAGAGCCAACTTCAAGCCCACAACGTTTTTTCGTGCTGCACTGCGTTGGACTTTAGAGGCAAATGTGCGTTTTGTCACCGCCTTGACCGAATTGTTGCTCGCGTGTCCTCAACAGAAAAAGGTCGTTCGCTATCGGTCGCGCAGAGCGACGAAAAGCTTAATAGCTTAACTTAAAGCTCGATGATGTCCAGGCGACCGTTTGGGCTCGGCTCGTTGGAAAATGTCTCAGCGTCGTTGGGAAAATTAATCTCGTGTGTGTGTGTGTGTGTGTGTGTGTGTGTGTGTGTGTCACGCGGAGGTTTTCACAGCTACGAGCAGATTATTTGGATCCGATCAAACTGCATTAAGTTACGTAAGTTACATTCTCGGTTTTTGTTCTAGTTCCGAGCGGCCTGCGCGAATCGAGGTCTCATCGTGATCGTCTCACAAACGCCATCGCAGACATTGAACTGCATCTGATCAAGAAGAGCATCGGTACTAACTTCGAAGCTAAGTTCCTTCGCCATGAATGTGATTCTCATTTCTGGTTGCTGGCTAACATAAAAACGAATATAAAAGTCTAGTCGACGACTAACATGATACTCGCTCGCCCCCATGCCCCACAGCTACCATGTGTGTGTGTGTGTGTGTGTGTGTGTGTGTGACCCGATGGGGCGTTTTTATCGGTCTGAGACTTCTATCGGCTCACTCCAAACAAAGATCGAGTTCCTACAGTTCCTGTTGAGAGTCACTACGAAAGGTAGCTCGCGAGGAACGATTGATGTTTCTCTCGCCGAGATTCGTTTCCTCTCATCTCGGCCACCACTCGCCGACTCGTCCGGCCGCATCCGTTGTCGCGAATACCTTACGACGTACGCGTGATCCGAGCGTGGAAACACTCCGTCGGAGGACGGAGGGCTTTTGCTCTGTGTTCTGGGACAAACGCAGGCGGCCCGGCGACAGTGGCGCTGCGGCTGTACCATGCGCAGCAGCAGCCGCAGCAGCAGCAGCAGCCGCAGCAGCAGCAGCAGCAGCAGGAGCGGCAGCAGGAGCGGCAGCAGCAGCAGCAGCAGCAGCAGCAGGAGCGGCAAGGTGCACTAGCAGCAAGCGGGTCTCATTAGAAAATTCCGCGAAAATCAATGGCGTTCACGAAGCATAGCTGCTCGGCCAGTTTCCTTCGTCTGCTATTACTTCGGACACCCCCAGCCTCTTGCGCTCTATGTTTGAGGGTTCAGGCTTTTATCGATGTGCTGGCTTTCTCCTTTTCTCTTTAGCTCTCTCTCTCTCTCTATTTCCCTTTGCCCCTTTCAGTCTTTCCCTGCGTGTCCTCTCGGCCGCTCTTCCTGAAGACGCTTCAGGGCAACGCTTCACCTTGCTTGCTTCACCGGCCGCCGCTGCGACTCGTTCGTCGTCGTCGCTCAGTTTGTCTGCAGAAAGTGAGAACTTAGCCACGTTCGCGCCGGTCGGAGGGCCAGGCCGGTCGGGGGGCCAGGCCGGTCGGGGGGCCAGGCCGGTCGGGGCTGCTGGCCAAGCCTGTGGTCCTGGCGGTTCTTCTTCTTCTCCTGGAAACTAGAGAGGTGGCTCTAAACCGTGCATGGGCAAAGGATGAGGCCGAGGAAGAGATTCTATTTGCCGCTTCACAGCGTCTCCATCGCGCGCCTCTTCTCCAGCGATTCTCCTTCCCAATAATGACCCCCTTCTTTAGGCCAGACTCCGCCGACGTATTCGTTCGGTCCTGGCCGCCGCCGCCGCCGCCGCCACCTCGGCTGGAGGTACAACCATCGTGTCTATATCCTCTCTACTTTTTTCGTCCGGTTATTCCTTCAAATAATTAGTTTCGCCTATCCTTAAACAGTCAAACCTAAAAGTGTTCAACCATCGCCAGGTGGTCCGGAAGAAAGAAGACTCTGAGCTACGTCTTGTCCAGTCTGAGCAGCTGAGTGAAGCGTAAGCCAGAGCGAATGCGTTTCCGTTCCGAAGCGAGTGCACCAATTCCTTAGCATGGCGAACAACGAACCGAAGCGTATGCTAATTTTTCCCAATAAACTCACGTTAATAAATTGGCCCAACACTAAATTCGAGGCCAACATTACAGGGAGGGCCTAGAGAGGCGCTCCAGTATGGCAAATCGAAATGATCTTCTTGTCCTACTGGGACGACCGACGCGCGTGATATTGCCTAAATATCTTCGCGTTTGTCTTCGTTGGTAACTTGTCGATTGTTGCGCACAACTGTTGGCCCCCCCCCGAACTGGAATCGCGTCGAGTTCCCCATTCGGTCATGCCGATGTATCCGAAATAAACGAAACGTTCAATCAACAGTGACAACGCTGCGAAACGCTTCGTTACGACGACAGACGTCGAGTAAGTTACCTCTCATGATGGAAGTTACCTCTTAGCGAGGCGGACACTGCGCAACTACCGTTCGGAAGCGATTTGGAGGAAGTGAGGCTGAGGGAAGAGGAAGATCCCCTGCTTGAAAAGCGGTGCCATCGCGGATTTATTCAAGACGGTCGTCATTCATGATTTGTCTGTCGTTGTCAGGGGTGGCCTGTAGATCCCGTGCGTCCGAAGAATTCTGGTCTGATCGGATTGCGTCTGCGTTTATTGTAAACATTCTATCTAGCAAACAATACGAACGAACTTTAGTTGTTCAACGTGTAGGTTTAATGAGACCCTCCCGGGGGGGGGCGGGTATTTAATTCACTTGATTAGATGTGAGTTTGAACTGAGTCTGATCTGAGAATGCTTTTACCGTTAATGTCGGAACGACGTCCATGAGCTTCACCTCGCTTCATCTGTGTATTTCTCATCTTCTCGACGTTCCCGAGTAGCGTGGCAGTTTTAATTCTTGCCAGGTCAAGGCGCGTAAGGCCACTCGGTGAAGTGAATGTTCATTCACTTAACTATGAACGAGTTGAAGGAGCCGTCCACCGTCGTTAAGACGTGGCCGAGACGCGATTGTATCCCTATTCGCCTATTCCGCCGCCCGAAGGCTGAGGTACATCTTCTTCACGGACGCACGCGCACACACACACACACACACACACACACACACAGTCAGACACTAAACCACCGATGTGTGACTTCGTGGAATCGACCTCACATCTTCGTTTTAGACGAGGCGCTGGCCCCCCGTCCGCAGCCGCCGCCACCACGGCCACCGTCGTAATCACCTATCGCCCAAAACCTCATCGGATTGGTTAGGACCAGAAGTTGAGTGGGGGCCCGCAGGCCACTGTCACCAGGGAGACGGTCGGCCATCGCCTAAATGGAATGAACGAGAACCAAATGTTCGATAGATCAACGGTCATCGCCCAACGTCGGCCACTCCTCGGCTACTCCTTGGCCACTCCTTGGCCACTCGGCATTGCTGACTGGTCCTACGCTCCGTCCCTTTATTGAGACCCAATGAGCAACCGGACAGAGCCGTCAACATGGAGCTACTTCATCTGCATAGTAAAAGGCAGTAAAAGGTCTAGGTCACTCACTAGGCAGCTTCCTCACCGGTTCGGTGTGACAAGGCAATCGCTAGCAGCTTAAGTACTCGCCCGAAATTACGCGACGAACGTACGCGAGCGAAGCAACGTTCCTGAAGTCAGTCGTCGAGCTATTCGCGTGCCCCAAAGACGGGTGACGCTGATGTTTATGGCCTAGCTGGTCGTGTGATCTTCTCATTTTTATTCAATTTCGGAGCTGAAGTATCTAATTAATCAGTATTAATCAGTCGCTACAGGCACTAACGACGGCTAAGAGGTACTTTTGTGGCACACAGGCGTCGCCTCTGAGTCGCCACTGCCGCCGAGAGAGCCGATCAACGATTGTTCGGATCACTTTTCGAAGTTTTAAAGTCACTTTTTTCGGTGACGGTCGGTTCAGATTTAGTAGCTGGTCGGCCACTGTCGTCGGATCAGCTCAGTCTGAACGGAGTGATCGGATGCTCGAAAATTTCTCGTTCGTTGTTCTGTCAGATGCGCAGGCGCTGAGCGTGCGCCGTGCGCGTCGAGTAGCAGAGCGGCAATCGTCTAGTTGTCAAGGCAAAATGATGCCGTTTGCTGTGCGCAGGTACTCCTGAGCCTCGTACTCCTGAGCTAATCTCAGAGGGCAGGGCAACAGCGTATTTTTTAGCTAACAGCAGCAGGCGTGGCCGAGTCCGGCAGTGTCCTTTGTGGAGCCCGGCCATTTTTCTCAGCTATTTCACAAATCCTTCGCCGCCGCCGCCGCCTCCGTCGTCGTCGTCGTCGTAGTCCTTAAGCAGGTGGTGAGCACGCCTTAATCCTTTAAGACTTTCGAAGGAACGAGTGCGAAGCAGTCAAGTGAGTCGAGAGCAGCCGGGTTCCTTCCAGCCCCCCACTTCTTCCTGCCATTGCGCCCGAGGGGAATGCCCTGTCCAGCGCTCTAAATTATTTCACCACGAAAGTGGAGGACGACCGCCCGAAGACAACCTCGCCATCTCACCTGAGCCAAGCCAATGGCCGAGACCTGAGCAGAAGACTGTCGCTGCGCGCACAGCTTTCTGCTGACGCTCCTTTGCCTCGCTGGTAGCGTCGGCCATCAAACGGAGAGGTCGACCATAGGACATGGCCCGCCATATCCATGAGGTTGTCCTGGACGGCCGAGCAGGCCGTAGCTAGGGAGCTCACATCTCACGCGAAAAGCTGGCAGGATATCATCCAGAGGTGACGTCGCCGTGAGCCGGCCTCAACGAGCCAAAAAACTTCTCGGCTCGTGAGGATCTCGTCGCGCTTAGCGACTCACGACTCACGAAAGTCTCGAGAACGCTCTCCGAGGAGCCCTCCGCAAGCCCAACTGGGCCTGGTCCTGGCGGCCAGCTTCTCTATTTAAGCTATTCTCGACTTCCTCATCGCCCGACGACGATGGTTCCTACTCTAATTAGATTATTAAGACCAGCTGAAACTTTAAAATGTTACCCAGTACATGTATATATATATATATATATTGGCAGGGGAGAAATATCCAAATAAACGAATCACTACGTTTATTAAACGTCTTACATACACGCATACCTCACAGTAGACTAATAAAGCGTTTACTGACATTTCATCGACCTTCGTCAGATCCGAACCTAAACAAATCGCTCTAAACGTTAAATGTTCCAATGGTTTCTACACCGGATGAAGACAACGAACAAACCTGTGTGCAATCTGTGCTGCGCACCCGTTCGTGCGCACCCTGTTTGCGCAACGAAGAGCAGTAACAGCAAACAAGAACCAACAACCGAACAGCCATCTATCTCCTCGGTTACTATTTGCGTTCGTATTGTTCAGTTCGAATATTCCTTTGGAAGTTTAGTAGCGAGTACGCTAGCAGCAGCAGCAGCAGCAGCAGCAGTAGCAGCAGCAGGAGCAATAGCAGCAGCAGTAGCAGTAGCAGCAGCAGCAGCAGCAGCAGCAGCAGATGAATGTTGCTGTTATAACCTTCTGCTTGAAAGGAGAAGGAGGGGATAAGAGCCCTTCTCGGTGCTCCGGAGCCTCAATTGTCGTTGCCGCCTTCACCTTCGTCTCGCGTTGTGCTCGTTGCGTTCTTCGCTTACGACTGAGTGAAGCCACTTCTTCCTCTTTTCCGCTTTGGCTTCGTGTCCTCCCATTCCCCTTTCTGTTCTTCTCTCTCTTTTCTATCGCGTTTCTCTCTTTTGCTCGCGTTCGGTCTCGCATGCTCAGGAGTGCAAGCCGGTCTGAAGCAGACGAAGACGTCGCTTTGCAGACAGCCAACCGACACCTTTTAGCAGCGTCCCCTTCTCCTCCTCCTCCTCCTCCTCCTCCTCCCCATTAGTCTCATGTCTGTCGCATTGCCACACTCGGATCTTCTTCAGACCTTTCGGCCCCTCCTCCTCCTCCTCCTCACCCCTTCTTCCACCGAAGTCCCCTCTCTCCCTCTAATTTCTCGGTCTATCGTTCTCTCGAATCCTTTTTTCGTGCGTTTTCTCTGATTTTCGGTGTCGTACACTAGCGCGGAACTCAGTTGAATCGATGGTGGCCTCTGCTCAGAGTGGCCCCCCTTCCTGTTTGTCTCTTTTTCTCTCTTCTTCCTTTCTCCTTCTGTCTTTAACCCGGACGGGTTTACGGCGTCTGCATGCCGCCACGCTCCGCGTTCGTCGCGCAGTTGTCGCTCGCCGTCGCCGAGACGATGCTGCGCGAACACCTTTTTGCGTGTTAGGCTGTCGTCGCGAGAAGCCGTTTTACTTTGAATTCTTGCTCACAATTCTTTCCATTTCGTCCACAATGTAGCGCGCCCGTCGAGTACCGACCCCGATTCTTTCGACTGTTCGTGCTCGGCCGCACACACCTCACTACGCGCGATACACACACACACACACACACACACACACACACATAGAAGACGTATGAAGCGTGGGGAGACGTCACTGATGCGTCCGTCGCATCTATACGGCTTCGGTTGTACCGCTCCAGGCGTTCGGAGGCTGACGGAGGATTCGTCCTCCTTTTCGTGGGTAGGGGGCGGGCCCAGTGTTCATCGCTTTTGGCTCCAACGCTCCTTTGCGTTCGTTAATTCGTCTCGTCGGCTCTTCCCCTTCGTTCCGACCGAGCGCTTCCATCCATGTTGCATACGCCATTGCGGCGGCGGCGGCGGCGGCGGCGGCGTTCCTTTAACCCATTAACCCATTATAGCCGCCTTCAACCTGGCTTCTTGCAAGGTTGCAATGGTAACTGTTCATGCAGCGACGCATGCGTTACAGCCAACTCGATTCAACCAACTTCTCACCCGCGGGGGTGCCTGGCGTTCGTCTCTCGGCAATGTATTCCTCCCCAACGTCTTCCCGAGAGGCAAACTCGGGCCGGCGGCCGAACTGAATCTTAGCCCCCCTGCCATCGTGCTCGTTCAAGCAGCCGTCAATCGGGTGAGCCATAGACGCTTCGCTCTTCAACCTCGGAACACCCACCGGTATTAGATTGTCGACTCCGTTGGCTGTGCGGCCTTCGCTCCAATCGCCGGATGAGGGTCTCAAGGCAACAACATTATAGGTGAAGTGCGAGCAAATACGTTGATGGTCGGTCGCATCGTGGTCACAATCTAAATAGATAGAAATATCGACCGTGTGGAAGGAGTCGAACCCATTTTGGCACAGTTCCCTTCCTCGTTATTATCAAGGCGGTGGGCCAGCGTCATCAGCGTGACTAGACACCGGATCTCATTCATGTGTGGCGAACAGACCAGTGCTATAACATGTGAGAAATCGCACTTCGTCCATCTTAGTCGCACGTTGTGCCACGGGAGGCTGTGCGAGCGACACCAGAGTGTCAAAGGGAAAACCAGTTAGTGCTCACACGATGATGCTGCTACTGCTGCTGCTACTGCTCTTGCTACTGTTGTTGCTACTGTTGTTGCT
>MNPL01030099.1:1337-12285 GCA_002081605.1 Tropilaelaps mercedesae | reverse complement strand
ATATATATATATATATATATATATATATATATATATAAGGAATTGGTGCGATTAACTACTAGATACTAATTTTATCTCATAATTTTACGTGATGTTCTGAACAAAATAGCTTCGTTGTGCTTGCTGGCGCTTTTTTCGCTGATTTGTATACAGTTGAACACTGCAATTGGACAAACACAATTTATTAGAGAAGTAAAAACGTAAATATAATATTATTTAAGAAAAATCTGCGTGATACTACTGGATACAACCTTAATTATTTTATAGAACTAAGATAAATTATTACTATTATTCTTTTGTTTTTCTAAAAACTCTTTTCATTGGAGAAACCAGAAATCAAAATATATCTTCTTGGAGGAATCTATTGATTTTGAGAAGAAAAGTTTCTTTAACCAATAGTATAGCACAAGGTTTGATCGGCCAATGCAGAGCTATACACACGTAAATGTTAAATGAACATATTACAGTGTCAATTTTTGTCAATTACATTACCATATCAGTTTATTCAAAACATGCGGCAGTTATTATATCTTCATTCTTGTTAGATTTCACCACATACTTTTGTCGTGTGTGTGCCTTCCTTGATAGCCTGTGCTTCTTCGAGTGAAAATCGGTGCAATAAGCGCAACTAAAGCCGACAGCAGTCAAAGGCATGAGGATGTTTCCGCAGAGCAGCACAGCGATACCGAGAAAGATAAATCGATAAAAGCGGAAGCCGAAGATGTCGAACAAATGTCGATGGAGACTAGGGCCAACGGTAAGCGGCCACCAGGACAGATCGGCCGAAAGGGACAAACGGGCCGCCAGGACGAGGCAGCCGGTCCGGAACAGGATTCCAGTGAGGTTGAACAGATGGCTACAGAGGAAGGTGTACAAAAGGAGCTACGATCGAGTGGGGGGAGGACAACAAAATGCTATCCTAGGCTAAAAAAATGCACGATTCTATAGCAAGCGGGCAACATAACTAATCATGACAGCCGCCATTTACAGAGGTTTTCTAAAAATTTCTATGTGACACCACTTCGATGAGGCCTCGGTATGTGCGTGCTATAAGTTTCAACAGTAAACTAGGCATATCTAGAAAGTATTATGCAACTAACACAAGTCTATTTCTAGATCGCCTTTCCGCTAATTTTGACGCAACTTTGGTAGAAAACCGGTTGTTGATGGTAGCTGCCTTTTTGTAAATTCATGCTAGCTATGTAGTAGAACGCGTGTCGCCGTGTTCGTGCAACGGCTTTTGTTAGCAGCTAGTCACTCTTGTAGCTCGCAAAGCAGCCAAGTAGGTTAATGAGCCATCAGTTACGATTGAGAGATTTGCATCGAGCAAACCTCGGGATGCAGAAAAGAGAGAAGAACTCATTGACGACATTTCACACATGGATCACAGATGTAACTACTCATATATCCAAACAATGATCCAGCTTATCTGATCTGGAGATTCCCGTCTGCTTTTTTTATGTCTTCAACCACTTCAGTAAACGAACAAGCATTATGTGCATCACATCACGAACTTGAATACGTGTGCCTCCAACAATGTCCAGCACCTTCTTTGCATAATTCTACAACTAGCCCTAAATATTTGGGAAGCTTATCTACTTTAGACGATGGATTCCAACAAAGCTGTGCTTCCGCTACCTTCACCATTTTCGGACGCTGTTAACCAGAGTGGCTGAGCACAATCTTGATTCAATGAGGGCGATATATGTTCTTAAAACTGAGTAGGGTTTCACCATTGCAGTATACGCGCTATGGCAACACTTCCTTCGGGTGACATTATATGGATAAAAAATAAAAACCGTACAGTTAGCGAAGAAAGGCTTCTAAATAGCCCTCGCTTCTAACGGGTAATCGGTGCTGTTTAACCGCCGGCAGTTTTGATTCATGGTACACCCGTCGAGGACGGATTACGGCGTAGCGCAGAACAAACAGAAACGTGCTTGATGACATGACAGGACTGGCATAAAGATCTACCGCAGTCTCTGCCAAAGAAACCCAGGCGCTGAATCTCTTTGCTGTTCCAAACAGATGTCACATCGCGTATTGATTTTGGGGTGTGGTAAGTGTGCTGCACGCAGCATGGTTTTGCGCCGTGCATGACCGGCTCCGAATACACCAGAGGCGGCACCGGTGAAAAACAACTCTCCAATCTAAATGACAAGCCTTTTATGGCGGTGATCCTTTGCCTTAGTGAAGGATGCACCAGGATGTAAATGAAAGGCAACAAATTCCTATTTCTGTTAATCATCTTTATTCCTCTTCTTCTTTGTATAATCAAAATGTGGATGACCGTGTACATTTCAGTAAATAATTTTGCATGAGCCTATTTAGTATGCAATTCATTACAAATGAGTACTTGTCAATATTAGTATCGCATACTTTGAACATTATAATTTCATTTTATATATTATGTCGTGATTATATGTACTAGTACTGTGGTGGTTACAGGTTATTATCGATAGAGGTTATTCCGCTGCCCGATGTTTGAAAGGCTACACTCAAAGGTGTTAATTACTATTTCATTAATTAATTCACTCATAGTCAAGTAGGCATATAGCGACCAGTGCTATGTCGAAGGATGGGTCGTAATAAATGGTAACAGTCGGTTACCGAACGGTGTGTTTTGATTATCACAGGATGTCAAATTCTTTTTCAACGTGTGTGTGTCTGCTTCTGGGAAACTTTTCTTCTTGGTGCATTAGAATCAAGAGCTGTGAACAATACATTTGACAGAGGTCTTGGTCTAATGCATGTTTTCATGCTTCACTGCTTTTTTTTATTTATTACGCATCAAAAACGTTTTTATTTCCTTTCAATGCCGTGCCAAGAAGATAGGTAATTTCTTAGACATAGCAATAACTCACGGAAAAATTCGGCAATATGGTTTTACAGCTAATTTAAACGTTTTTTAATGTCAACGTACAGAGTTTTATTTTAGTCTAAAATCATAAATATTTGCCATCTACAGGAGACTAATCGGTTACGTTGACGTCCAGAAGCTGAAATCGTATAAAAATGTGAACCTAGCATCGGCTCATAAAACTCGAAAACCTGGTGTCTATTCTACTTCTTGTATTTATTCGATCATGGGCAGTAAAAGAAATTACTTAGAAGCTATAACCACATCAACTATTATCCGCTACATAAAGGCGCCGCCAGGCAAAGCTGAAATGAACTGACGCACGTTTAAGAAGGAATATTTATTCATGTGAAGATAAAGTGCCATACGATGTCACCACTTCTGCCATATCGTCTACGAAAATATGTAAGAGAAAATGCCACGGTTATAATAACAGTTTTAAAGTAATAATAAGACATTTCATTTTTTTTCTTTGCAAAAGAACGCTTGTGCTTATCCTTTTAAGACCGGTATTGTACTCAGTGTTCGACAATTTCTTCATTAGACTATTGTTTCAATCAAAGTTACAGAAGTATATGTGTGTTTGTATTTTGCTATTTGATTGTAGAGTGTTTTCGCTTCGTTGCCAACGTCAAGGAGACAGCTGAGTAACAGGGAGTATCTAGGTGGTGAGCCTGGGCGCGCGCCAGGTTGTGACGGCCTGTCTAGTCATGGAAAAGATCCGCGAAGAATTAAAAGCGAATATGGTGTAAACATATGAGATAAAGAGAGCATTGTGGAAGTCAGTAACTATACATCTAGAAAACAAAGTGTGAAATAGCCATATTGTAATAATAATGTAATCAATATATATCGGAATAGAGTTCTAAATATTAGAATGAAGCACGACGATCATCACAACAACGATATAGTGCAGCGGGAACGGCGAGTCGAAAAAGAGGCAACAGACACTGTGTTACAAACGTGACTACCACACATACGCACTTCCTTCCACAAAACCTTCCATTTCCATGTAAAGGCAGGCATCTATTGCACTTACTATTATTTGTGCAGGTAGCGTTGCAAATATGCGCATGTGTTTATATATGTGTATGTATGTATATGTTCTCGTGTAAGTTTTTGCTAGAAAGAAAAAGGAACCAAATTATGAGGAAAGTGCTAGGCAAGAACGTGTAGCATAGGTATGCCCGGCTTTAGTCAATCCATTACTTGTCTTCGGTGTTCATAAATATCGTGGAAGTGTCTGTTCAACATTACACGATTTACAAAAACAGCTAGTAATTTCACATAAACCAATAAAGGCACAGCTGCTGTAGACAAAAATAATGACAACGTTAAAACTGATTTACAACACCAGATTTCTTCGAAATACATAAGCCATCATCAAACTTACCAAACTGACCGTATATCACAACACGAAAATGCATAAGTGCATAAGTGTTATACGTAGTGTAAGCTGGATTAGAAATTCGATTAGGAGAAGAGAGTCCGATGATGGTAAATATTATTCATGGAGAAATTTTTTAGGAGAAGTATTTTTCATGGAGAAGCTTTCGTATCGAAAATGAGTAAACACCTTGCATTAATATGGACGGGTTCTAATAGAGATTATCCTTGTTCTCCTATTTGATTAATGTAATTGTTTTGTCACACATGACGACTGCAGACTTAAAGCGAGGATATACTCAATTGCTGTCAGCTGAAAAAATAGCATGTCGTTTAAAAGTTATCTTTTTCGAAACGATAGAAGGCTTGATTTTTTTAAGTGCCTAGCGAGTAGGGCATATAAAGTTTGGAGGGGTTGGGTGATAGGAATGTGTGCACTTTCTGTTGTTAGCTAAGCTGAGACAGAAAAAACTAGTTCCTAATGTCTACGCTCGTCTACACATTAGCTGATCTGCTCGTGATATATGTTCTTATCCCTCGGGTATTTATTGGGCAGCCGCTAAACTTGAGTTTATTCGTTTTTTCGCGTAGGATCATCAGAAATCACGTGTTTTACTCCCTTTGGCGAGTGATTAATCCGTTAAAAAATAGTCAGCTTGACGAACACATTAATATTGAGTACGCTAAGCAATCACATATAATTGTGGTTAATGCTACCTAAAAATTAAAAAGTTAATTACTTCCGTGCTTTCAATAGACGCATATATACATGTAATATATCTCAGAATTGCAGGTCGGACATTGTTGGTAGCAATCTGTGCATGAATGCTCGTCATATAAAACTGGCCGAAAGATCCGATTGTTCACTTCGCCACTAAGCACTCTCGTTCATTACAATTGTATATTTGCAGCATACACTGTGTAAACGTTAACGCGCCTAGAGGGAATATGTAGGGGCGCAGTGTTGCTCATTTAAGTTATCACTGTTGCAGGGCTATTACAGAGCACATACGAGCATGGTATATATATATTAATATATATATGTTATACAAGCATGATATCTTTCTAATTCGAAATGTATAATGTACAACACAATGTCTATTGTATGGTAGTTGGTGATACTAAGCCGTACCAGTTAAGTAGAGCACATGAAGGACATTACAGAAAATATCTAACACTAGTGATCAGTGCGAATGACTACATATTTTAACGTTGCAGATTGATTGGAATTTAGTCGTAATTGTTGCGCTTTGCTATTTAGTTAAAAGTTAAAATTGAGATTGTACTAAAATGTGTTAGTAATAAGTCGCGATCTTTTTCTTAAACATTTAGAATTGCAAAGAATTGGCGTTCTTCATCTGTTGAACTTTGCACGGCTTCTCTCATTTACAGACGGCTATATGTGTACATATATATGAGAGAATATCTGAATTGTTGGAATATATTGGAGAGTCGGTTATGGTTAAATATCGCAGAGCTAAGCTCTTTTGATTGAAATTGTGATACTATCAAGAATATCCGATGCGTTCAACTGCGTCACCATATAGGAGAATCTTAATGCGTGATAGCACGCAGATTTTGTTTAACAAATGTATTTTGTTGAAACGTTAGTTATGCTAATTGTTGATATGCCGGTTGTTTCTATAAAACTCGTTCCGTGTAGAGGAGCAATTTGTGGATACAGTAAGTAAACATTTTTGTTTTTGCAGGCGAAATGAGATGTTTACTTTTCATAAAGACAAGATTTTTTAACGGAACTAGACTCTCCACCGCATGGTATACTTATTAAATAAAAAATATCTGGCAAATTTGAGTACCAATCATTTGCACCGTTATGATACCCTTAAAAAGTTGATGTTTCTACCAGTTGCTAAAACCACGTCCAAGCAAATAACCGATTTACTGGATGGATTTGTCAAAGGATATTTTACCATATTATTCATTCAAACTATGACAGTAATGAATTATGAACACATGATAATGATAATAATACGAGTAATAACAATAATGACAATGACTGCGGATTGTCATTACGAATTGAGTATATAGAAACATTAGTAATACTAATATTAATTATATAAACATCTCTTAGTTTTCATTACTACATATCTAAATATATATATATATATATATATGTACAGTGTGTAAGTATATGTATGGGACAGCGCATTTTATTGGAAATTTTGATGTTCAAAGATGAGCTTTTGCTGTGAAGCTTTTTATTCATTAATCGTGTTGCTAAATATATGAGTATATGTGTAAACTTAACATAGTATTTATTAATCACGGATATATTCAGTGTAATTATATCTGATGTTGACAATAAATATGACGATATAATAGCACCAGTAATACAATGCACTCATGCAGATGTGTTTAACTATAATTCGCTCCAGTCTAGCCTTGCCACTTTTATGCTGCTCTACAACTAAATAGCAATCAATGGAATAGGGGGCTACATGCAGCGGCGCTGCGCTTACATCATTCTTTAAGCTAATGTAGATCGAACCAGAGTATAAGTTTGGACATGAGGGTTATGACTCCCCCACTGCGCGAATATGACGGCTGGGACTTCCCTACTCCCCGGACATGACTGTTGTGACTCTCTTACTCCGCGGACATGGTGTTGTGACTCTCCCGCTTTCCAAAGCTTACTGAAAAACAAAATACCCCTTTCTGTCCTTATTCATTTCTTTAGAAAAGTTTGTGTAAGTTTGAGTGCATTCTGTCTGCAGCGTGTTGTTGTGTTCGGGTTGATACATAATAAGTAAAGTATAACGAAGGAAAGTGTTAACAACACTGAACCTGCGAAATCTATATAAACGTAATATATTACAAATACCAGTTAGCTAACTATATCTGCGGTCTAGAGATGACAAGCTTTGGATGAAATCGTGGAATAATGCAATACGTGTGTACAATTAGTGATACACATAGGAAACGACAATTTGAAACAGTAATAAATGTCTAATAACATCACGGAATATGTAGAAGAAGAAGGTCGCAAATAAGATAACCATTAATCATTAAGAAGTATGTATTGTTAAGTAAAATATTTAAAGAGTTAACTTTTGGTGAACATTCGTTTGGGATAAACTTGCGGAAATGAAGGTTATAAAAAAAAAAGTTATAGTCCAAATAGCAGCGTGGTTTAGCCGGCTGGCATGCGTTCGACAAAAAGCGCGTTGCTATTCAAGCAGAAACGATTGGATTAACTATTGGTTCAACGCATCGCTATTTCGTGACCGACACGATTAAGATATCACTGGCTCGGGGCAAATATTGTTACGTATGTTCGATGAATTTCAAAAAACTTAAGCTGGCGGTCTCTGCTGCATTCTGCACTGTTGCGCGGTTTTTCAAAGTCTGCAGAACCACGCATAAAATACCGTCGAAAGAATGCTGTAAGATGGTACCGCTGTTTGTCCTAATGTGGAACAGCTAGGAATATGTATCAATTCAGTTATAACCTAAATCATAATATAATAAGAATAAGTGTAATAATTTTGAAGTACTTAGGCGGGTAGTAAAAAACGGTTTTGCGGATGATTATCTAGTCGTATTTGCTAAATATATAACAGATTGTATTATATCGCATTAAGAGTAATTTTAATTTAGTTTTTATCTGATTTAGATGTAAAACTTATTTGATGTGATATTATATAAATTTGTTCTCTCTCTGTTCGGTAATAGTATATGACTATTGTAGGACGTATAACAATAACAGTCTGATATTTCTACTGCACAACTTGCGCGGGCGATGCCTATTAATCTCAACTGGAAACTCATAATTAGCGAGCAACGTAGCACTGTGTGTCTTTGCATGACAGTTCATACGTGGACGAAACGTTTTCAAAGTTTATGTATGTTGATGCTGAAAAGACAGCTGATAAGCTCGAAGGCGATGCGGAAACATTTGGTGGGAACAGCCCTAGATGTCGAAACAACTGACGCTGCCGATAAAACTATATCTTTTCCGCCTAATTCGTCAGGAAGGTTGTGCTAGTAGTAGGAAATAGTGCAATGAATTCTTAATGCCCACACGTGATTAACTCTTTACAACAGAGATATTAATGCTTGTTTTATGCGCACAAAAAGGGCAATGAACTTCATCCAAAGCAGTAGAGAATATCCGACTTGAATTTTACTATATTTGGTAATTTTGGAATTGATTGTGTGACTTTTTAGAGGCAACACGGCTGTAGACCTCATCAAGGGCATCTAGATTATTGGTAGCGCTTAAGTCTTAAGCGCTTAAGGCACTGAAGTTGTTGGCAGTTAAAACAATCATCGAACCCGGTGGTCTGGTGTGTTTACGCGCTTTGTGAGTGAATAGGCGTATGTGAAACACTGCGATTATGTGGGACAAAAAGTACCTTTCAAGCTGCCAAAAATATGTTTTGAGCGAATATATGAAGCGATTTGTTTTAATGCCAGTTAATACCTCAGGGCTCAACTATGTTATATCCAAACGTTTCTCTATAAGTGCCTTTAAAATGAAAGGAAAATTTTAAATATAGCTCTTATAGCATGAATGAGGTTATGTGGAATAGACATAGGGTTGCATGGAATAGTGCCAATACTAAAACGTAACAATTGTTGCCTCCTAAACAGGTTTAACGGCTGCTCTATTGGATTTTGGCTAGAAATACGATGTACTAATCGTTGTTTTTACGTACCACAAAATATGTCGGTCACTATCTCCACGGTAACATAATGCGATGTTTTATTAGTGAA
Organism: Tropilaelaps mercedesae; assembly: GCA_002081605.1. Lineage (NCBI taxonomy): Eukaryota > Metazoa > Arthropoda > Arachnida > Mesostigmata > Laelapidae > Tropilaelaps > Tropilaelaps mercedesae. Next base: position 3,302 of record MNPL01030099.1, on the reverse strand, counting down.
AAACGAACTTAACTGCCATCAACTATTAGGTTTATGCGAACACGCATTTTTTTCCAAATTTTATTGAGAACACTGTTGACACATCCGTAAAGTTACTGATCGGAAAACTTAAATCGGCTTAATTTTGAAGTTCGTATGCAGATATGTTCCTAAGGATCTACGAATAACATGGCGTGTACTTAAAAAACGCAAAAACTTTATTTAAGACAGTCACAATTTTTTATGTTGTTTACATATATCCTTCTTCCTTCTTCCTTTTTTAAGCGGTCACGCACATCACTGTGTAGTATTACGGAAGTCTTGAATATAAGCCTACCTCAATTTTAATGCTGAAACGCTTTAAGAAAACGCCGAATTAAAGCTTCAACATAAGTGCAACACTACTCGGGGACATAAATATTACAGTCTATAAGTTGCTACTTTTAATTGTTTGATTCGTTCTTTCGTATGCCATGTACTACTCAGCATGTACTACAAAATTCGATCGAAATCTTCTTGATTGGAGCACAGTCAACGTATGTATACATCAATTTTGTTAACGGAAAATGATAACTTTGTCATTTGCCAAAAATTATACTAATAGGGCAAATATGAATACGGTAAAGAACAGCGAACAGAAACTATGATTTCGTATTTAGCTGTTATTGAAAATGCCATTGTAAAAAATGTGGTATGCAGCTATTAAGGTGTCAGTTTGAATTCACGTTTACGTCGTTAATTCAAAATCCTAAATATTAATCCGGGTTTTTGCCCGGTGACATAAATTGCCACCAGAGTCTGTCAGTCAGTCAGTCAGTCTCTTTCTGTCTGTCTCTGTCTGTCTATATGTCAGTCTCTGTCTGTCTGTCTGTTTGTCTCTCAGTCAGTCAGTCAGTCTCTGTTTCTCTGTCTGTCAGTCAGTCTCTGTCTGTCTGTCAGTCAGTCTCTTTCTGTTTGTCTTTGTCAGTCTGTCAGTCAGTCAGTCTGTCTGTCTGTCTGACTGACTGTCTGGCTGACTGACTGACAGTATGTCTGTTTGTCTGTCAGTCAGTCAGTCTCTGTCTGTCTGTCTGTCTGTCTGTCTATCAATCAGTCTCTGTCTGTCTGTCCTGTCTGTCTGTCTGTCTGTCTGTCTGGCTGTCTACCAGTCAGTCAGTCAGTCAGTCTCTGTCTGTCTGTTATTCAGTCAGTCAGTCTCTGTCTGTCAGTCTCTGTCTGTCTGTCTGTTAGTCTTTGTCTGTCTGTCTGTTTGTCTGTCTTTGCTTGCCAGTCTGTCAGTCAGTCAGTTTTTGTCTGTCTGTCTGTCTGTCTGTCGGTCTGTCTGTCTGTCTGTCAGTGTCGATCTGTCTGTCTGTCACTCTCTGTCTGTCTGCCTGTCTGTCAGTCAGTCAGTCTCTGCCTGTCTGTCTGTTAGTCTTTGTCTGTCTGTCACTCTCTGTCTGTCTGCCTGTCTGTCAGTCAGTCAGTCTCTGCCTGTCTGTCAGTCTTTGTCTGTCTGTCTGTTTGTCTGTCTTTGCTTGCCAGTCTGTCAGTCAGTCAGTCTTTGTCTGTCTGTCTGTCTGTGTCTATCTGTCTGTCACTTTCTGTCTGTCTGCCTGTCTGTCTGTCAGTTACGCTCTGTCTGTCTGTCTGTCTGTCTGTCTGTCTGTCTGTCTGTCTGTCAGTCAGTCAGTCAGCAAGTCTCTGTCTGTCAGTCAGTTAGTCAGTCAGTCTCTGTCTGTCAGTCAGTCAGTCTCCGTCTGCCTGCCAGTCAGGCAGTCTCTGTCTGCCTGTCAGTCATTTATTGTCTGTTTGTCAGTCAGTCTCTGTCTGTCTGTCTGTCTGTCAGTCAGTCTTTGTCTCTCTGTCAGTCAGTCAATTAGTCAGTCTATGTCTGCCTGACTGTCTCTGTCTGTCTGTCTCTGTTTGTCTCTGTCTGTCTGTTTGTCTCTGACTGTCTGACTGACTGACAGACAGACAGATTGATAGACAGACAGACAGATTGAT
>MNPL01030094.1:1877-12139 GCA_002081605.1 Tropilaelaps mercedesae | reverse complement strand
AGGTGAACCTTATGATGAAAATCTGACTTTGTTGCAATAAAAAAGCTGTGGGAGAACAATGAAACTGAGAGATGAGAGAGAAACGGAGAAATGAGAAAAATGAAAAATGAAAGCAGTATTTAAATTCGTGCGAAGGTACGCATAATACAAAGAGCAGCCAAATCATTGATTCAAGTCTAAGAAACCTTTCTTATTAGCTAAAGGGGGCGTTTTTGTTGATATTAAGATTGATGCACAGGAGTGGCCATTTTTCGATTATTAAATCAAATCAATGGACACAAACCGTATTAGATATTAAAGGTAAAACAGAAATGTTAACCTGGATTGTTCGTAATCTCACGAGTTGTAAATCTTCCAATTCATCAGTAGAAAAACATGAGAAAAATTGTCCTTGAAGGTCGGCAGGATCAAATTCTAAGGATTCAGATGATGCTGAATCATTGTGCAAGCCTCTACCTAGGCGCGTGTTTTGCACTGAATCGTCTACATCAGGTAAGAAGACCTAAGCGGGGAAGATTGTGTCTTTTCAGAGTGACATAACGCTCAAGTTTTCGGTAACACCGTGTCAAGGCGAGCCAAACCAGAATGCTGCACGTTGATATACATTTGTGTCACGGCGCGACATTTCGTCAGTAATGGTTCACGACAAGTGTGGTGTTGTACCTGACCATGTGCTACATGTCCGTGAGCGAAAAAAGAAGCATCTGTGTATTCAAACACCTACCCGGAACCTGTGACACAGTTAGAAGCACGGGCCCGTCATTGTGATTCGTGCAGACCAGCATGCCAGAGGCGCTCTGACTCGCGACACGTGCGCAGAGCGATAGCTTATAGCCATCCGGTAAAACCGCACCTACACTAGTTGAAAATTGGCGTACACAACATCGTTAGATGCCTGTCCAACACAATTAGAAGCTAGTTTTGTAATATATAGATGTAATGAAATAATACTCCTATTTACAGATATGCGGCTTGTGATATTACAGATGCTTTTAAATTTGTTTCTGTTCTAGGTGTTTCACAGGAAAACAAATATATTAGGTCAGGTGAAAGAACGCGTTTCCTATAGGGCCTAAGGTCTTTTGTTCTGCAAGGTGGGATACAATCTGATATCACGGAATCTTTAATGAGACTGGATTCACTTTAAGATGTACATAAACGTTTTTATATAGAGCTTAACAAGGCTTTTACCACGTAACTGTATATTTTTGATGGTTTGACGACGTGATGAAGAATGTGCTCGTTAGCGGATGACAATTCTACAAAAACTTCATGAAGCAAGAGCCATTTACTGGTACACCGATGCAGGGCAAATATATGTTTAATTCTTTGCATGGTCAGAGTTACTAGGATGTATACAGAGCTTTTAACGGTAAGAGTCCCTATTGAGTCCGAACACGGAGTAAATTGAAAGATTTTCCCATAAATTAACCTGGAGAATCTTGGCAGCTCTTACCTTCATCACTATGGTGTTTGCCGAGATTATTCGTAGGAGCGGCATGTACGGTGTTCCATAATAAGGCAGTTAGCTCGACCCTGCAGAAGAAAAGGGAGCTCGTTCCTAGCAGAGTCTTCATTGTGTTACCTCATCCGATGACTGGCTCTAGGTCCATTTTTGGTTTCTTCGTTATTTACTGAAATACATTTTAGAAGAATTAGATTTGCATTGAGCCAAAAAAGCAGGTAAGTCAGTAGGTTTGCATATTAAGCAAATAGCGAGATTGTAATCAAATTTGTGGTATAATTCAATGTGACAAAGATTTAAACATTAAGATCTGAAGATGCTAAATGATATCTAAATTATGACGTCACCTTATTCGTTTAAAACTACACAGTAGCAAACGTGTCGCAAGTTGTCTGCCGTAAAGCAAGAGTGCAGATGAGCTTTTCGTCACAATACAAAAAAAAGTTGTTCTATACTCCTATGACAAACTAAGTTAAAACAGCAGTTGTTGTTTCAAATGAATGTGATAGTTGAATAAATTAATAGACTCTCGGTGCACATACAGGAGTAGCTTTTTGAGAATTTGCTAAACCTGTCCGTGTCAGAAAATACGGATGAAGCCGCGATGTAAATCATTCATATTCCACTTCATTCAATTCAAAACCTTCACAGGATAGTATTATGGGCTGCCGCTTTTCTAATAGTCAATTCAATAGTCAAAGTCTGTAGAGCGTTGTAATGTAAGTATCATCAGCTGAGTATTTCTCTCAGAGGAGTATAGCTGATGGTTCGTTGCAGCTCATTTGGAAAAGTCAACGTAGGAATTATCTAATTTAGGAACTAGTTAAAGATATCTGACATTTTAAATGCTTTATGCTGAAAGATCGAATTCAATTCAGTGCACACATGGGGTGCAAGATGATACAATTCCTAAACTCAATGTCTAATTTAAAAGAGATAAACCCCCCTTTTGGACAACACAAACTGCTCAGGCGTAAAAATTTACGTTGGCTTAAAATAGAATTTTTTGACATTTTGGAATACACAACTCGTCCTCTTGTCGTTATCGATCGAGCACTAGACAAACTATTTTTACTTTTTGTGGAGAAAGTTTATACAATTGCTCTAAAAGGAAAACTATATCACGCTATTTGTCAATATGACGATATTCCAAGATTATTATTTTATTGTCGAATTTCGTGCGATACACAGAGTTTCTCCGGGCAATACGATATTTTATATATGCAAGGCTGAATAGGCTTCAACAGCGACGAATAAGTTTTAACAGTATCTTTACCAAACAATATCGTATTTAACTGTACAAATTATTGAAAGTGTTAGCGCTGTGAGAGAGATGATGAGTTCAATTGGCCGTAGGCGTATCAAAGAATTTAATTCTTCGCAGTTGTTAAATATATTGTATACTTTACTGCTTTATTAACTAATTACTAAGTCAATATCGGTCACTTCTTTTCGAGTACTTTCAGCAGGCATTAGTAATCGTTTCCATAAGCTTTACTGTTAACTGTATGCGCAAGAGATCGTCAGAAACGTTAAAATCTGACGCCGATACTAAGGTTATTAGGCGCCTATATTAGCCAGGCAACTCCGCAAGTTTCGAACTTACCGATGAATGTTCTCCAAAGAGTTTAATCGGCTCTTTCGCGTTTCGCATCGGGAAGCGGAAAACTAATTAATAGGTGACAGCTTCCATTTCGAAATTTCCATTTCGAGTCACTCATTCCAGTGACGTGAATCATTAACACCGCCAAATATTTTATGTGGATGACATTCCATTGTTAGGCGATGTGTATCTTATTTTCTATTGCTTGACCCGACATCTATCTTACATCGCGCTAGCTCTAGGATAAAACGAGGCAAGACACGCTAGTAATGTTATACAAACAAATAAGCTCATAGCTGTTGATGCTAGGAACCACTGGTGATCGTTAGGTAATCAAAAGCGGCATGGACAGCATGGACAGGAATTTCACTGGGCACTGAGTGAGAACGCGCCGCGCAATACTGTAGATATGCATGCCCCAACAGCGGTGTTAAAGGAAGTGATTTGCCTATCGTATGCGAGATTTATTATAAGTTACTATTAAACATACGTAGGTTTCACGCAGACAATAATATTATAAGATACAATTCGCTGCTAGAAAACAGCGTTAGGTTGTTTGTTTGATTCAGTTTGCTGTTTACTGAGCTTAGCGGAAACATCTCAACTTTAGAGCCGTTTGGCATTTAGTCAAGCTGTTTAGACTAAACAGCTTCCATAGTACTTGATATTAGCCTATTCAATCATGAAACAGCATATTTCAAGGCAAGTTAAAGGCTCACGTACCCAGCAATGAATCTTCCAAGGGGAGAACCACAGAATTTTAGCAAGGTGTGGATCGCTAATAATCTGGACTGGTAATTACATATAAACGGATTTGGCGTTTCATCGAAATTCAACACACCATTTTTACTCGGATCCCTTCAAGGCGAAGCATAGGAGATCCGCATAAATCGTACGTGTGCTCTAGAGACTGCAGAAGCCTCGTTTCTATTGCTACCGAAATTACTGACATTTGCGCGTAGAATTTTTTTCGTCGGCTTTTTTTTATATAAACCAAAGTCAGTTTGATTGCCGCACGTTTATCTGTTAGGCTTTCGTATTGTCCATCGTCCCAGGGATGGTTATTGCACTCGTTCCTACTAAAAAAAGATACGACGGGAGGAAGTACAATGATGTTATATCACTAGACTTTGAATGGTGGCGGATTCACCTGTTGAGTGATTGGCCTGTTTAATGTTGTTCTCATTTGATCGCCTAGCAGTATCAGGTACCGGTTTATTGGACTCAGACGTGGCTCACGTCAAAGACACCAAAGGTCAAATTTTGCATGTCACAGATACACGTATTCTTACTATCAGTTGAATATGGCAACCTAATGAATGCACGTTTTCGAGTTACACTAGGCGGAATGCGTAATTTTTAATTTAAAAGAAAAACCAAGTAAACTAGGGAGAATTGTGTTTAAAAGAAAACATAAGCACAGTTTACCTTTGACATGTGTGATCACGTTTCCGTTACGGATTACTGCCCAGACTTGATAGAACACGAAGACAACTCATCAGGCTAATTATGAAATACACACCATATCGCAAGCTATTCCTAGCAATTGGCATATGGTACTAGTAATTATACAGCCAGCCAAATGTATCTACATACTCGAGTGCCATAAGTAATAATATTAAAGGAACACAATCAAATTTTTCGTGGAGCCAGTACTAACTGGACCAAACAATTAACCACAGGTGGTAGCCTAAATCAAATCATGTTTTCATAAAACGCTAGCTGGGCGCAGAGAACATCGAAAACACCACCAAAGCAAACTAACTACCCTACATTTCGATTAATGACTTTCCCTAAATTCATTTACAATCTTGTAACGTATTAGGATTGAATGAATTACGCACCTCGAATCCTTGAAATAGATTGAGAATAAATTTCGTTACCGTGTCATGAAATTCGCGGGATGTCTGCAATGGTAGCATCGATACAGGTTCAATTTTCTGCCCTACCGACAAGATCGACCAGCTTCCAGCAAACTGAATAAAACTGCAATGTTTACTGGACTTGGCTAGCAGGCAGGGCTTTCCGGTAGAACCTTTCCGCCGCACTCAGTCAGGTTAGTTCGTGCCGAACATCACCCGAATTTGTGAGTCTTGTTTTCTCTCAGTATTTTTCCGTCGCCGTTCTTCGAATGTGTTCGCGTGTTGCAGGCGGGTAAGTCTGACCTCCCCCGCTCTTACCTAGCATGACATCCGATGCCCAATAAGTACAGTGGCCATTTTCTCCGTATAATCGACTCAAGTGCTGGTGAAAGAAAAGAACATGTATTTTTGAGTTTGCTGTAACTCTGCATGTACTCTTGAATAGGGATCTGCTCAGATTCTGGCTGATCTCCCGCTGTGCTCTTGTGGAAAAAGTGCCTCATATTTAATACATAGAGCAGTCAATTAATTTTCTACAATTCGCATATTGTGCGCTGTTGCTGTATGAGAAGAACTTTATACAAAGTTCTTTTCGCATGTGTGTACCTGTGATTGATGTACCTCCTCGCGGGCATTGTTTTTAGCAGACTCCGCAAGTTGATTCGTTCGCAATGACGTTATCTGATAGATAAGTAAATTAAACACTTGTCAGACATGAACTAAGACTCATGCCTGTATCGCTCTTTTCCCCTGTAAATTTTCGTAAACGCTTTAAATTCTTGAAATTATCCTAATTTGACGGAAGAAATATCAATTACGTGCATGTTTCCATTCCCCACGGCGGTGACATGTTTTTAAAGAATATTCTACGCTGTAGGTTTTTTTGCTGTGCCTCCCGTTTACCAAATTCGCCAAACAGTTGCCGGCTGACCACGGTAGCATGTCAATATACTGACCGGACGTTGAACATCGAGTTTGTTACCATTTGGCGCGGTTTAATACCTGAGAGGGTGAGACGATGCGTGTAAGCCATGACAAACCGAAAGCTATCTGTGACTATCGTGTAATTTGCTGGAAATGAAAAAGGTGTTGGCATTTCTGTTCACTGTGGCGGTTATGGCTAGCGTCCCTATTGAGCGAGCAACTCACTTGAATAGCTTCTCTCAATACTTTTATTTAACCTATGTGTATGATGATATTGCCAGAGACGCCATCCTACTGGCAGAATAGCATGGTTGGCTTGGAAAATAAATGGAGTACGTACGTATAAGAAATCATATGGGAAAGGTCAAAGCATGTAAGCAATACAATCGGCACCCCTAAACAATCCGGATCAAATTTAATAGTGTGTGTATGCACATATACTGGCCGTTGGATACATCTGGGCAATCGCGAGCGGAACGGGAAAGCGCTTTGCACAATTTGATGGAAATATAAATTCGATGACAGAGTATAAGAGCTCACGAGAAAGACTAAGGTAAAGTATAGAAATCATTCCAGATACATTTGGTCTAACAGCTGAGGTGATACAAACTTGTTGTTCTCATTTTTTTGAGCTCATTTTCTGGAATGATAGAGCGACGCCTGATTTCTTCCAGTGGTGAACTGATTCTAACAACTTGAGTAAACTTCTATTTCATCTTGGCTGGAATCGTCTCCACTTATTATCAGGCAACACAATGTGCGACAATATTACTAGTTGAAGCGCACGTGAAAAATAAGACTAATGAATTAAGACTGATCAAATAAATATGTACGGTAATACAAGAGAACTTATTTTTTAGGTTACGGGAGAGCATATTAGAATTGGCATTCTAATTCGTAGGACTCAGTGCATTTCAACGTTGATTTAAAATCGTTGAGGGTCAAATTATCTGCATGTCATGGCCTTCTCTACCTAACTTCGCAATGATAAATTCACATATTTTGTGTTAAAAACTTGATATAAGCATCATACTACACAAAATTCGCATGTTGCCGAAAATGTTAGGCGTCAAGAAATATGGTTACCGCACTTAATTAAAGACATAAAGACCCTTGATGAGGACAAGCAAGGTTTATTTGACAGCTTTCGAAAAGTTGCACGATCAACTCAGACCGCTTCTTCTTACCAGATATGTCGAACCTTCGTAGAGACAGATCTCATATCTCAGATCTCTCTTTATACAAGTTATTAAAAAGCTCCGCGTTTGATGCTGGTCTGTTCGAGCGTCAGAGAACGATGAGATAGTACAGACATCCATGTCATTGAAAATAGTGAGAATAGACGGTGTAAATAATTTGTGTACATAGTGACCCTTGCGACTGATATGGAAAGTAAATATTAAATTAAATTATAATGTATAATAATAATATCAGATCTATTTGTACAATTGTGGGCCCAAGATCTATGGCTGTTATATCGGTACTGAATTATTAAAACAACAATTATGCAAGGATGCTAAAATAATTGTTACATGGAAATTTTTTAGTTTTTTATAAAGGAGTCCTTCAACTAAATTCAACTTGAACTTCTAGGAGCCTAATTGGCTTGGTACAGTTATCCTGTGGAAACCTGGATTTATCAATAAATTGTTTGATATTCGGGAAAATAATCTATGTTGCGAGCAAACTATAAGGACGTTTTTAAACCGTATGTTAGGATAGTATGCTATCGTCAAGTATCAAGGATGGTACGACTTCGGGCACATTTTATCTACTGAAATACTGTTAAACTAATATGGCCAACCTATATACGAAAATGAGGTCGACCCATAATGACAATAATAATAATAACAACCCAAACATGTATAGCATAGTGTAACAATGGTTTGGCATGCTGATTAACGAATAGTGTATACACATGCTAACTTATTTGTAGTAAATGTACTGTGTGAACACTTGATGACTAAAAATCGTATCACAAATATTTACATTTATATTGTGCAATATTTGAGATAGCTGAGTCCCCGTCGGCTTAAAATAGAATAAAAGTTAGCTTATATTATGAAATTAATTGCAAATTTTGAAAATTTGGAAAATTTAGAGATTGTGCGCCCTAGCCGTTTTAAGCTAATTTCTAGGTCAGCGATATTGGTTCTCCTTTGATCATTCTTATATTTAAAATGAGGTAAATTTATAATTCAAAACTAGGAGCCTATTGTACACAACAGCGAATTCTTCAATTTCTCAGTTCTTGATGATCAGTGAACAAAATATTCACTGCTCTCACATTTTCGAGAGACTAATGTATACGTTTCTATAAATACAACTCCTGCCCTATCGGATCGAAGTCAAAGCGCCTAGTCTGAAAGAAAAAGTTGCATCCAATTTAGCTCCAGGCAGCTCCCACAAGCAGACTTTCTTGGCTTTTTGCCTCATTTTACGCTAGAGGGCTTTCTTCATTCACTGTGCGTTTCAATCAGTGAATAATTCATATTCTTTCAACAATTGCCTCGTGTTTACTTTTTTAGCACATAAAATTTTAGATGTTTGGTGCTGCGCTTCTGGAAATATTCGTGGAACTAAGAACTAAAGCAAACGTAACGAAGGTAATATGGGGGAATTACAGTGTGTATGAGAATATCAATAGTATCTTCTGTTTGATGGATTACATAGCAGCCTTGATGACACGAAGAGCGTAATCTATCTGGTGTTATTTACATAACAAAAATGAACTGAGTCGTCATCGGACAAATTTGTCCTTTTTGCCTGCAGGTGAAAAATTTATTATGCGAACTCCACATTTTCACGTAGCTATACAGAATCTGTTTTATGGAAAAAAGGATTAAATAGTTTCAACAATAGGTGTGTTAAAGGCTGAACTAGAATTGTGATCACCACAGCCACATCAACCTCAAAAGCTTGTCAGGGAGAATGCTACATCTGAATGTCTTTTAGCGAATGAAAACAGCTAATCAGCAATACGTGTTCAACAACATTCAAACATGCTTAATGGAGATAAATCGATAAGGATAACAACATCTTTTATTTAGAAGTTTCTTATAATATAGTTATTAGAACGCATGTCAAAGAATGCGTGCAATTCGCACTTATGTTTTTCTGAATGTTGCATTTTTCCGTGGATGAGACTAAATTACCGCGTCCAATTTCAGTTTGTATTTGTCTTCTTCTTGAGGGTTTTACATCGCTAGCACCAAGGGAGCCAGTCTTTTCTGCACTGGATCTCACCTGTTTCTGACGTAATCGACATAAGCATGAAGACAATAATCTGCTGATATTGGAGAAATAACTGCGCGTTGCTAATTTGCAGACTTATCTAGGATCCCTCTTTTGCCACAAGACCTAATAGTTGACGATTTACGAGGACAACTGGATGAAAGCTAACCAACCGCCTGCTTCCATAAGTTCTTTATTTATTAATATATTTGAGAATATTGTTACGTCCCAGTAATGAATGGTTTGTGCATACGTAATTCACATATTCTTATTTCGTATTGAACTGAACCTATAAGCATACTCTTATCGCTTGATTAGCCTGAGAAAATAACAAGCGTCGCGAGGTGGCTCAAAAACGTTGGTGTTTTTCGCCCACTCAGAGGCAATCTACAGGCTATCTATAGTCACAAATCATCATTCACGAAAACAACAATTGACTTTATAAGAGGAATTCGTTTGCGCATCGGGTCAGCAATCGTCCAATGGTGAGACCGTGATCGTAAACGATCTCGTGACCTGTTAAATTTTACATAATCAATGCCGCTTCATTTGGACTGACCTGACTACATCGGAAAGCCCGGCATCGGAAAGCATTGCACTAGCTATGTTTGACAACTAATGATGGGTAGAATGTGTATATGATGATTCTGTCGTTAGCGCTCAAGTTAATGTGGCAAAGAGGAGAACATCAGCGGTTGTTTGCCAGTTTCGGTAATTTCAACACCACAGCTATACTGTTAGCCGTAATAGCGGCAGCAATCGTAGCAACAAGCCCGGAAACAACAACTGGTGCGATGTAGATTGCTATCTTAGCCAATCGTGAGCTAGGGTGGTCCACTACGCGATGAGGAGACAAATTTACAAGTGAATAGCTTTAAATCTGCCCCCGGTCGATAGCATTAGGCGCTCGGAGGGTTAAGGATGGGAGGGGCTACTCGAACCTCCAAACTTGCCTTGCCACTGCAGAACGCAAAGCCTCAGGTTAACGAACGACGCAAGCTGGACGCTAGGTCATCACAGCGGAATTCCACGGAGCTGGGGTACCGCTGGGGTGGCGTTTCTCTTTTTCACTCTCTGCCTCCTGCTGCCCTTCTTTGACGATTCTTTATTATAGAAATCCGTTTTTTTGGAAACGCTGCTTTTTCAATTGCAGATCTGCAACGGATGTCGAGCT
>MNPL01030001.1:61568-78008 GCA_002081605.1 Tropilaelaps mercedesae | reverse complement strand
TATATATATATATATATATATATATATATACATGCATATATGGACATAATTTTTTTCTTTGCTGTATTGACAATTAAAAAAATACAATTGCATGGTAAAAAATTAAGGTATGACACTGATGCGCTTCGATTTTAAATCACTGTGTCTTATTGACCGAATATCTGAGCAATAACAAATTTAAAAAAGCTAGTGTTGGTCTCAAGATAATTTCGAGATACTTGGATCATTTTTTAACCAAATTGATTAATTTAATTAATGGGCACTTTTAAATCACTATAATAATTTTGTTTTCATTATCGATGTAACTAAATCTGACTTAGTGACGCTGACGTTAAATACATAAGAGCCTTACTTTTGTTGTGCTGTATGTGGCACATACTTTTGCGCCAGACGATTCTCTGGTCTTCCAGGACATTGATATCGGAAGATTATGTAGAGAATATTTGAGATGCGGCGGTGGATATTACTAATGACCACTTGATCATCAGGGTGGCCTATCGGCACTTCTTACCACCTATGGTTAAATATATTTGAGTTGGTAGTTTCAAAAGAATACAAAGAGAGGTACAACATTTAACGATTATAAAATTAAACAGACTGATTGCATTTACTTTGGCGAAGAATTACAGTGCTAATGTTAGTTTAATCTCGATTCAAAAAACACGTTCTTATTAACCACTTGTAGGTACAACAAGCATGTAATGCTGCTATATTAGGTCGTATAGGTTGAACAAACATTGTCGTCATTTTGAGAGCTTCACGCGATATAATCGTAATTGGACATATCTGGGAAATCATAAACAGAATGAAAAAAGATAGGTTACTCCTCTAACAGTTTTCTACAGAAATTTTTTATTTGTTCGTGGACGTGGCTTGCTTGAGGGACTCCGAGAAGCTTGAATATCTGGGAGGTATCTGAGAGTTGATGTTGGTGTCGAAACTTATTGACGGAGTGGCTTCTAAAATTCTTAATACCGCCCTTAGAGCGTGTTCTAAAAATCTGCGTACGGCAGATAGAGCAGGCCTAGCCTAGGTGGTTCTTCAAGCTCGGTGGCTTGGTGCATTCATGTGCACCTTGCGCTCTGAGGAGACACGTCGGTGCGCGGGTTCGATCCCCGCCGTTGCAAATTTACATTTATGGAGTCTGTCTTACGAAGTAGTGCCAAAAGCGGTACCGTGGACATTAAATGTTGGCAGATGGTCAGCCCTAAAGATATCAGCTCAGGTGGTTCTTCGAAGAAATGTTAACGCAGTCTCGAGGCTAGGAGGTATGGGGGGAACAGGGTTTAGTAGGCTTATGAGTCCCATACTAGTTGCTCCAAGCCTCCAGTGACGCATGAGCATCATGCCTTTCCCAAACCTCCTTAAAGAAAAATATTAGTTAGCTGATATGAGTTTTCAAACGAATTTCTGAACCTCGACTATTATGTGCTCTTTCATTTCGCTTAGCAAGCAACGGGCAAGCACATACGGTTATTTTTAATCCCGCAAGTAGCCCTCTTGTGATTCTCCTCAGCAAAAAATGCTGAAACCCATTTTTCTCTTAAACTTCATACAGATTACTTTTAAATTCTGTAGGCATTGTAACCCCAAGTCTTAAAAACTGGAAATACTTGTTCCATATAATTATATTTCTTAAGTGCTTCGAAGCAGTTCAAATAGATTTCTCATTGGATAAGCCTGGATGTCGTCTCCTGAAGGCGAGAACTTTTAGATATTAATAACATAGTTAAATTTTATATGCATTATGGCTATTATTATTATTATTGTTATTATTATTATTATTATTATGTAATCATATCTTTGTATGATTCAAAGGGTCAGATAAGATCTAATTCAATTTAGATGGGCAAAATAAAATGCATTTGGCTGTACATACTGTATTTACTACCTGCATAATACCACAAACAATAATTTGATATAATAATATTGGTAAATGATCGTATATATATCATGGTCTAATAAAACCATTTATTTGGTAAGTATTGATAAATACTATTTTTTATAATATAATGAGGGATTAAAAACATTCATTTTACTTGTTTGTGCTGAAGGGCGCCTTTATCCAAAGCCCATGCACTCTCAACAAATCTAAAATTAAAGCAATTTTTCAGAGAAAAATTTCCTACAACTAGTTTAGACTACTGAATATTCTCAATGGATATAAGACAGGCTTGCCGTTTTAAAATGCATTACCAGTAATGCATTTACTGGACTAGATAAGCAGTGAACTGCATATCTAGCCTAGGTAAAGACGACGATAGATATCGGCCGCCAGCAAATATTAAGAAATTCTTACATTGCAAAACCAGAACATAAAATATTGATTATTGGCATAAAAACATTGGCCCAACGAGCTTGTGAACATGCTGTTGTGGGTCTATAGCTAAGGATCAAATCAACCTATTCGCCACCAGTGTTTGATAGTGACAGATCGACTGTGAAAAATATGTTGTGCTCAGGTTACGCATTATTGCTATGAGTTATTCATATATTGTACACTCTACACCGTGTGCAGGCGAAGCTGTTGCTGAAAAATATCTATAGCCATATCATGGATTAAAGAAGGCTGTGGCATTGCAACAAACCGCAACTTTGAACAATCAGTGTTTCCTAATGATGTCATAGATACAAAATATTCCATTAGATACAGCAGGGAGAGTTAGTTCCATTTTCCGCTGTTTGTATAAGGACAACGCAATTAGTCATAATCGGGTTTAGTATGCGCAAGCGGCCGGCAGGACCTGGGGGTTCGGCACCCTCCACGGTGACATCAACGGCCAGTCGATCTCAGAGCCTTCGAGGTAAGTCATTTACGATTTTCAGGGTTTTGTCATTCAGAATGCAATAAGGCTATACAATATTACAAAAGCTAACAATTAATAACAAAGTTGGTGCTAAGTATAATATACCTATTACTATAAGGTATAATGACATATAACGTTCGGACACAGCAAACATTAAAAGATCTGTTTGTAGTTACGTATAATTATTCCATAATGAGCACTCATACCAAAATCTATACTTGTTATTAAAACAAAGTAAAAATTAATATGTCAAAAATAATTTCGTAGTTATGATAGTCCTTATAAATTTGCACAATTATAAGGCTCCAGGTGTCATTCGCTATTTTTGCAGCGCACTCAATTTATAGAAACTGCGTGCGGAAGACCTAGAGTATAAAATAGATACAAACGCATCTTAGACAGCCTATTGTATGCATATTTTATTAATAACAATACAACTGGCCTACATATATTTTTTCCAGGGACTATGTAATCTAAATTCTGGCCTGTTGAAGATACTGCAGTGTTGTGAACAAACTTAGAATATTCTGGAGAGTTCATACGAGGAAAACCTACGCTGCAAAGAAATAACAGGATTTTTAATTTGATCGCAAGGGTCAAATTTATAATTTGAAAGGTGTTGAGAGGTATTAAACGTTTCACTTTATCATTAATGTTTTTTACCCCACGACTTCCTGGCACGCTATAGAGTGCTCAGGTAAAATTAATTTCCGTTCTTTCATAATTCGCAAGTAAAAGCAAGAGAGCTTAATGGTAGTTAACTATCAGCCTTAGATAATCGTAAACATGCCTTATTGTGAATCATGCGATATTACCTATGGAACAGTAGTGGAACAGATGTCACCATCAGTTATCTAAAGGGTGATATATGCGCAGCTATATCCAGTCATAACGATTCATAAATTCACTAGAAGATATAGCCAGCGAGAGTATGTTATCGAATATAGGAAACAATCGAATGTAGACGAAACTTTCACCCACACTAAGATTCAATTTGTGGCAACTAGCAACAGGATTGCGATAGATATGCCATATTTGAATATTTCTTTACGAAGATCGATTACATATCCCTATTCGCGACATATATTGTAAGGCAGTGTTAATCTGCCGACTCGTTTATAAAAATGGAGTGCTTTCTATGTACAGAATAGATTTACAATCTATTTTGTTCCTAATGTAATACAAAAGTATAAAACAAAGCCTCCTATTACAGATGAAGTGCTATCATACGTGTAGACCTGCACGTTTTTAGACACGCGTTCATTATCACGGCGCCTCACATACCGAGCAAAAAAATCTTGATTCACGACATTAGACTTCCACATCTGGAATAGCTTCAATTAAAGGCACCGTTGTTGATGCTGAAATCTTTCAGCGCCAAATTCCTTCGAAAGCAAATACTTTGTGCAGCATCGTTTTCCACGGTTTTATTCCTAGTCCCCCTTAACTAATAACCAAAATTCGGACCCATTAAGACTATTCATAAATTCTCCATTCAATTTTTTCTTCGCTAACTGAAAGTGTTGAATCTAGTCATTTAATTGCAGCGCTTAAGCCTCTACGATTACAGAACTATGAAAAAATCTACTTTAGAACTTTAGGCCACTGTCCTGATCCGCCGGCTCTTGTATAACCTTCATCCCTCGAAAACCATCGAAGGAACCAGTTCTGAGCATTTTTACGCTTGAAAAACCAGCAACGATATTACATGTCTGCTGAATAGCATAACGTTTTAGCCCTATTGATTATATATATTTTGTAAAAATTAATTCATGCTGGAATTTTTTTCTGCGATTTCCAAAACTCATGTGATCGCATATTAAAATCGCATCAATTTATGGGGTAATGTTTTCAATTAGGCAAAGAAATTTTTGACACAGTATCAAATTAATTCAACGAATTGATAATGAGCTTACAATTTGATAATCAGGTCCCGAAGAGCCCTGAAATATGCTGAGAGAATAAAACTTGTCTTTGAAATGTAATAACATCATTTTGTAACTTGTTGTCATTTACCGCATTCTATTGCATCACTAGATATTTGTAGGAACCACTTCAGAATGTTTTTTTTTCGTGAAGGTGTAATATATCGTTAATGTGGATCCATAAGTGTACATCTGTGGTAGAAACATATATTGATTTCTAAATCACCTAGCCAGGCTACTAGTGAAACTATCTATTCTTGTATATTGCTATTATTAAATATATTACTAATATTTTACTAGTTCTATGTTGTGGGTACTAGAGTGGTGACAAATATAAATGCTAACGACAGCGCTTGCAACGTTCATATGAGCTCTATAGCACATAAAAAGTTAGTGCCGATAACTAAAATTATCTGCGCTGTTGGTTTTCTTTTGAATACAAATGTACACGTATTCTTGTGCATTAAACTATATAATGAGCTTACAGCTTTTGTGCGGCAAACGATGTTTTCTTACTAAGCGAACAATTTAGAGCTTGTTGTGCCTCAACTAGACGACCTGATTCTTTTTAATTTCTGACGTTCTGAAGTTTGATATTATCGCTCATTGATGAGCAACATCCTGCACTGAGGGTGTATTGTAAATTGAATCTTATTATCTTTTACGTAGCTTATCTTGAGAAAGTTGGAGGTGGTAAACCTTTCTCCTTTCTTTTCATCATAAGCACTAAAACCGTTTTTTGCCTTAACGTGAAAACTGCCAGGATTTCAACCGCAAATCAATTTTCAAATAATAGTAGAGACGGATACGTCGAAATAACCATTTCGTTTCAGTTAGTCTTTAACAAAGGTTAGATCATGAGCAAAGCGCTTATCGCTGGACGACAACGAAAGCTGTCGAAACAGCCGAAATGTTCGTGGCACACTATAAGAATTTTCAATTTAAATTGTCAAAAGTGATTTGTTAATGAATTTGATCTTACTCTACTATTTTATTTAGTCTTGTTATTTACATCATTTAGAACCCACTTATAGAGAAAATATTGCGACAATATCGTATAACAAGTGTTCTGACATATGCGTCAACATAACGAGCGAAATCGTGTTATTTACCGTGCTACAATTTTCAAATCCTGCACTAAGATTAGCTCTTTTTAAAGTAGATAGCGTCGAGAATTCGCCTTATATAAAACAAGTGTAACATGCGTCGCTTTCATGCTCGTTTTGTGCTTCAGATGGAAGATCGTCTTCCGATGGTTGCGACATGAGATGGGGTGTTGGAGGGACAGATGGTGCTGGTTCAGTACACAGCGAAGATGATACCACCCGAGACTACTCGGCTGTTACGCCAGAGCAGATTGTTTTGTTAATGGGTGAGACTATTTCAGAAGCTAACGGGGTGCTCCAATTACGAGCGACAGCTGCGCGACTTCTGCTTAACCATTTCCACTGGGACCGGGTAACGCTGTTTGAGAAATTCTTCGACGCAGATGGTGATCTGAAGAAACTCTTTTTAGAGGTAGAAATTCCTCCCGCAAATGTCGCTGGCGTTAATGTTGCTGCATTGCCAATATTAACGGGTGGTTCGCAGAAATACGAATGCCAAATATGCATGTGTGACGCAGCCGCGGAGTCAATGGCTGGTCTTGAGTGTGAACACAAATTTTGTGCTAGCTGTTGGAATATGTACTTAAGCACAAAGGTAATGGATGAAGGTAAGTTGACTTACAACAAAATATTTAGGCAGAAGAAGCTTGAAGCTGCTTTTTTAATGAGAATTGTATGTCTCGGTTGTAATAAATTGCGGTTTATTATTAAAACCCAACATGATAGCCGGTTTCAATAGAATATTATGAAATAGGCCAGACCCAGACTTCGCCCTAAACAATGATTGACAAGAATTTACATCAAGAAACATGGTTGTCTTTGTTATTGGGATGCACGCCTGTAGGCTGTCAGATGATCACCTGTCCAGCTTCATCATGCGGCGTCCTGGTGGATGATCAAACTGTAATAAAACTCCTCACCGATGCAAAGGTAATTGCAAGATGTTTTCTCACAAGTTCGAAGATCTAATCAATGTAGGCTCGTGGCTAACGTGGTGGGTACACGATGAGATTCATCAAGGCAATGGTACAAACAAGATAAATCCTTACTCTATCTGGGCGACACTCACTGACTAAAGACACACAAACTGCAGGCGCACCCGGAAAAGCTCTTACAATATTTAAATTCGGCTTTGTTGGCGGATAGAAGTCACTTGTAAGACGCCTTCACCATCTTCATAAGCATTACACTTAACCAAAGCAGTAAGGTTGGCCCTGATATTGTGTGGTAATGCCTTACTGCGCTTCAAGATGAGGCCACGAAGCTACCGTGAATGACATAAAAAAACAGTCGTGAAGGAGAAACTGGCTATAATTAATGATTCGAGAGTATTCAGTCCTACTTATTTTATTACCAGTTCATAAGACCTACGTTTTATAGTGTGGATTAAGTATGCCGAGTTTACGTTATAGTTAATCCGTACCCTCCAGGGACTATGTGACCAAATCTTGTGCCAACATGAGGGCTCTGTCTTTCTCGGTCTGGAACTGCGTCGTACTTGCTGAGGAGAAAACAGCTTCCAGATGCATTTGCTGGTAATTGGCTTGCCGCTGAATACAATATCCACAGCCTTCCATTAATATAATATAATATAACATAGGGCCTATTTAGACGCTATTATATTAATGGAAGTAGATAGAAAAATTTGCTAGTACAACAGCAGGTAACTAAATTCTTAACCGGCGCCAGAGCTCATTGTAAGCGAACTGTCTGTTCACGGTCGTGGTTAGATTGATCTTTATTGTTTGTTTCAATTTCTATTTCGAGGCAAAACGTGTTTACTTTAAATGCCACCAGAATAGAAATGCAACCTCTGTAGCAAGAAGCTAATTTCCCGATTGGAAATAAAAAAGATCCATTACAAGCTTGATTCACTTGATCAACTGGTCAGAACCCATTTGTCGAGCTCGACGGGTCGTTGTATTCGCATGCGCCTTGCGACCGGGGGAGACACATAAGTGCAGAAGGTTCGATCTCCTCCATTGCACATTTACGTTTTTGGGGTCCGTCCTACGAAGTAATGCAAAAAGCGCTTCCGTGAACGTTAAATATTGAGTGCTGTTCAGCACTACAAATACCTTGCTCAACATCCATTTGAAGTACGTCTTTGGGTGAAGATGTTTTTGGGCTTAATATATACGAGAAAAATACTAATATTTTCAAAGGCATCTAGGGATTTAAGAGTGCTTACATGGAGACGAGATCAACTTATGTCTAAAAAAGGCAGACCCAACATCTTCAACAAGCTAAAGGGTTGTAAATGTTGTGTTGTAAACATTCTATTTTGCAAATGTGATGAATACCATTGTCCTCGATTTATTTATTATAGGGTCAACTTAGTAACTAAAATTTGTATTCACTGGGACCGCTAAGATTTCGGATTTAAACCAATATTGATACTCTTTGCATTAAATAAAATAATTATTACGGACGTTTAAGTTTATATTTTCCCTATATTAATGTGAAGACTTTCAACTTCCCATATGATTCATTATCGAGGTTCTCACGTTTGCTTGGCAAATGACGGGTAGCTATATACGTGAAATTTTGTCCCGAGCTACATATGCACTGAAAAGTGCTTTTTAAAGTGCTTTGACTTGCTAAACGCTACTTTCCATTAAACATATATGTGCGCCTGACATAATTTAACGAAATATTTGTACTTCCGTTAACTTACATTCTTGTTCAGTTCTATGAGCACCAATTTTTATGCTATAATATTCAATATTTGACTTTTAGGTAAAAACACACTATCAAAAACAGATTACGGCAAGCTTCGTGCAATGCAATCGACTGCTGCGGTGGTGCCCAAGCCCAGGATGTCTCAACGCTGTCAAAGTACGCACACACCTAACACACTAACACTATTATTGAGAGGACTTGCAGAACAAATCGTCTCAAGTGACCTCAGTCTATTGATGTCAGAGTCTGTGAGCATTCTGTTTTGGCTTAAGCTTCTCTTTATTATGAATGTTTTATTCTGGAGAAAACCATTACCCCTCACTTGGATATAGTACAAGTAAATATGTACTGTATAAGTATTTTTAGCTGGAATACCCTTTTGTTACTGTACACAAGGAAGGTTACCGTTTTGGCCTTGACTGCTCGAGTATGAAAATTGAATATATCAAATGATTCCCTCGTGTAGTTACATGTATACCAGTATCACCGTCGCTGTTATTGTTAAATTTAAGGAACAAGTATATCAGTGCTGAAAGCCTCTAATAATTCTGCTTCAAACCTCATCAAGCCTAGTAAATCAGCTACCTCCTACAACCTTGTCTCGGCAGTAGCGTGGTAGTAATGTAGGTTGCTTTAAAGCTGGTGCTTGCCTATTTGAATTCCGGTGGTGGCACATGCTTTTTATGGTCGAGTAACGTAAAAGCGGTTCCGAGCTTAAAAGGGGTGGGATCTCCAAATAATTTCAACCCTAATTTCGACTAATTGCTACTTCTTTGTAGTCTTTGAGTACAGGCAAAGCTATTTTGTTGGTGATTACAGGTGAACAGTTCAGATGTTCGGCCTGTTCGCTGTAGCTGCGGACATCTATTTTGCTTCGGGTGTGGCAAGGAATATCATGACCCAGTTAACTGTGACATGCTTCGTTGTTGGCATAAAAAGGTGGGCATAGGGTTAGTCTACCGATGCACACGATGTTACAGCATGGCTTGTGAACTCTAGAGGGACTGTGACACCAATGATTTCAATAACGAGAAAGCCAGGTCATGACATTCAGGGATGGCAGACATATTACTACAAATAACAGGCTTCATGTTAATGAAAAACACATCGTATTGCGCATCGGGTTTTTTTAATGAAAATTTTTGAGCCCCATACACTTTCGCTTAAAGCAGCGGTTACATACGGCTTAATATTTAATTTTGTTTTGTAGTTCCATATGGCAGTGAGATGACATAACCACATTTAGCAAAACATAAGGTGAAAGTTTGTGTTGGGAAATACCTTGTCGTGAGGCCAGGGTACGCAGGAGCGTTCTTCCGTTGCAATACAAACAACATGTAAGTCTAAATATAACTTCCTGAAAAGAACGTTGGGATTGGACATAACTGTCTGAACAGGCTCCTTTACATGTGATATTTTTGGCAAGCTTTGTAGTGCTTTAAAATTTAATACTGGGTACCCAATAGCACAGCATACGCGTGGTTGCTCTATAATTTCGTGCAAAAATAAGAATACCATTGGAATTCTTTGGAAACCCGGCGTTGATTCAAAATGCATCTGTACAGTTTTCACCAGGAAGTTCTGTGTACGAAGACATGTGTATCATCCATTAGACGCGTATCACCAGTGGATGCTTGTTCATTGTATGGCGATTAATGTACGCTAGCCATCAATGGTTTACGAATTATTTCTTAGATATAGTTTAAAAATATATTGTAACCCTAATTATTGTAACAAACATGTATAATTACATCTCAAGACTCGGTATTTGCGCATTATGTACATTATCTTCGTAAATTTTGTTCCGATTGGATCTTCGGTGAATAATTTCTGTAAGAATGTCCAACGCAGATGGCACTTCCGTTGTTATTTTGCTTTAAATCCATCAAACTCCGCAATAACGTTTGGACTGTTCTGGAACATGCTGATAAGGCCATCGACACGTCTAAATCTTTTGGTATGATCGTGGGTGCAAGTAAAACGGGGCTTGTTTCGTACACTTCAGCGAGTTGTCAACATGCAACAAGTGTCACTTGATGCCAGACAGTTATTCCAGACTGTCGAATGCTTGGGTCTAACTTTTAACGAATTGCCAAGCTCGTTTATCAGCACAGGCGCCTAAATGTTATGCTATTATTGCGGCACTTCGAAAACTAAATAAAATTTAAGTTCCGCTTAACATATCTGTGTGCATAAAGCATTGCTGATGCCTGTTTTATGCCATGAACTTTCTGTCTGGGCTCGAAGCTACCTGGTAATAACCTACAGGGTGCATCCAGAATGATGCTCTTACAGCCGTACTCTCCATGGCTAATATTTACGTGGCTTACGAGCTACTTCCGAGTCGTCCTTCTGGCTTTCAGAATAGCGAAAGGAAGGAGTTAGAATTTTAGATTGCTTTTCCACTCACTGCGGTCCCCAGCTGCGCCAAGCGCCGCAACCCCACGCTTGTAGTATTTTTCGTGGATTATTGGCACACACGTCAGTCAGCCAGCTCTCATGTGTTGCACTAATCGAATGTAGGCAGTGTATGTCATTGTGTTCACGGTTGTAGGACTTACAACTAACTTGAGCCAAATATAATTGATAATTGTAATACTTTTATATTTTTTAAGCTATGTAAAGCCTGGAATTCCGCCACAAACCAGCATTTGTCTTGTAGCATATGATGTATAATAATAGCGATGTCTCAAAGATGTGCGAACTAGTAAGTAAACAAAGTCATCTGTATTATGCAATTCTAATAAGCCCTGAGACTATCACTCAATAGAGCAGATATTTGTGGTTCATACACTGTGAGGAAGCGATTCGATATCTTTCGCCATAGAATTAAAATATTTGATAAATTTGGTTTTTTCAATTGCCAGAAGTTTAACTTTGGCGCACAAATTCCACAAGCAATGAATTTTCAGTACTCAAAGATAGGATGAATTGGGAGCGGTGTTCTTGTTTAAACAAGTTTGACAAATTATAAATACGCGTTATGCATATTTTTCTGTAGTGTAACGACGATTCGGAAACATCCAACTGGTTAGCAGCCAACACAAAAGAGTGCCCTAAGTGTTTTGTGCCAATTCAGAAAGATGGCGGATGCAACCACGTACTTTGCCGAAACCAAAACTGCCGCATGGATTTCTGCTGGGTTTGTTTAGGTCCGTGGGAACCACATGGATCGGCCTGGTATAATTGCAATCGGTAATATCTCTTCATCACTGTAATATTATATTCAACTCATTTTTTTCTAGAAATCTCGTTAATATTTATTGGTGATTTGTTTGATTTCGAAGGTTCGAATACATATAATGGAGTCGATGTAATATTTAATGGCACTGAAAATATATTCTGTGTATTGCTCGTTTTTTTCTGCAGCTTCAATGAAGAGGAAAGCAAAAAGGCACGCGATGCTCAAGAAAAATCGCGTGCGACCCTCTCGCGTTATCTATTCTATTTCAACAGATACTATAATCATATGCAGTCGCTGAAATTCGAAAGCAAGGTAACTTATATGCCGGATCAGATGGATCTATGTCAATGAGTATCAAAGTACTGTGAAGTTGATCAAGAAACTAAATTCTGAATTAGCTAATTATAAGATGATGATTCACAAAATGGTACATTAATCTATGTGTTACAAATGGCTAAAGAAGGTAGAGCCCAAGCGTTGCGTCGTATTTAAAGCCCACGAGGTCCAACGTATGAAGAACACGGAATTACCGTCATATTAAGATAGCTTACTCTACAAGGCTATTAATGTCCCGTTTCAATTTTTAAATAAGTACACAATATAAAATATACCCGTATGTACCCGTATTCGTCCCTTAATTTCAAGCGTTGCGTTTTTCGGCACAGTGAGCAGCAAAGGGTCACATAAGGCTACAGTTATGATGAGGTTGAATGAGGTTTCTAGGCCTCGTGAACGGTATTCGGGCAGTTTTATCTTCGTCGAGTCCCGCAGTAACTCTGGGGAAACACAGAGCTTCTGATACGAGCACTGAAACATTCAGAAAACAGAAAATCATTGGGAACGCAATAATTTATATATACGAAGTAGTTAACGTTTAATCTTAACATCGCATTTCTGCCTTGTCTCCATTCGTCTTAAGAATATGGCGCAGCTAGTCGTGTTCAGGGCGCTCGTACACCAGCAGCCGATAACCAATTACTTCGGATTCCAGTGTTGACGTGAATTACGTTTCTAATACTAATATATAGCGCTTTTCTGATTGTGTTTTCTAAAAATGCGAATTGCCACAAGAAATTCTTAAAATAGCGAAGCCTTCTTGGGCTTCTATTCCAAGTTTTTTACGTACTCATTTCCTGAACTTAGCCGCCAACCGTGATTCAGAAGATTCAGCAAGTTTCTAGAGTTGGTGCCATCTTCGCAAAACAGCACAATTTTTGGACGTTCTTTAGAAAGCACTTCTGACTGGCCACAAAACTTTGTTCGTCACTTCAGGTCCTGATCCGTCCTCAATTCCGCGGCCCAGAATGCTAGTCGAATCAACCTAACAAACGCTTCTTGCACTCCTCAATAAGAACAAAAACGATTAAGTTGATAAGATAATCTGCTGTCATCAAATATGCTACGTTTGTCGATCTACGTTTCGTTGATATTTTCCAGTACCTTGAAGTAACAATAACAGCTAACGGCTACTCCTTCACCACTTACAAAGGAAAGAAACGTGAGAATGCTCGCGGTGCAGGTGCCGTTTACAAACCCCAACTTGGTCATTTCGGAAGGACGACCTTTCGATTGTTTGACCTCATGATCTATGATATGGATATGGATCTATGATATCTATGATAAGATCCTAGTCGAAAATATCAAAGCATTAGCAGGTTTAAAGCGTCTCCCTAAATTCCCCAGGCCACTCGCAACATTTTGTTTACCTGCTTTCGAATACTCTATTAAAATTTTTAAACCGATTCAATTCGGACAAAAAACTCACGCCTTTACCGAGTTTATGAGAAACCGAAATGTCTAATAACGACCAACATTTTTGGGACATAGAAGCTATGAGAAATCTACCTGGAAAAAGCGAAAAAAACAAACGTGCCCTATTTCCGCAATACACGACTCATATCCAATAATTAAATAATCTTGTGCAGTTGACTGTGAGTTAAGGAAATGGTTGTACAAAGCATTCTAATCACATATCTTCTGGATGCGTTGATGCTATTTTGTTATTGGGTTAATGGGCAGCTGTTCATACTCTTTGGGCTGATGACAAATATTGAGCAGCCCTGTTTAACCCCGCATAACACATAACAAGAAAGTTCATTATGCAACTTCATTATTTTGTGTTTGTATGGATTCAAATAATTCAGTAATAAATTTTGAACTGTTTGGAATTCCTATTCCTCAAAGAAGGTTATCTATTAAATTCAATGATAAAGTCGCCTCAGCTTCTTTTAGGCTAGATTTGGACGCGGTATTTTAAATGTGGCTTTTGGAAACGGGGCGAAACCCACTAAAACCAAAAAGTAAGTGAAAGCAGTATTCTGGCCAGCTAAACACGGTGCTCATTGGTCTGTCGCAATCAAACATGTTGAATCTCTGAATGTTCTGAATCTGAATGTTGAAGTCTATCCATAAGACTTGTATCACACGGTATTGTTATATTATTATACTACAATATGAAAAAAGTCAAGCCTTGAGTCAGAGTTGAAGGCAGCATACGAAATCAACTAGTTCGAATTTTATGCGTCAAACTGAGGGCGGGGCGATTATGTGAGACGAGTTTTGTAGTGAAATAGTAACCCCAAGTAATGAATGACCTACTTGAGAGGAAACGTTACTGTATTTGAAGTTTTCTTGGCGAAGGGGGCTACGGGGATGTTTTAAAAGCTTAGGGTTATACTTCCATTACTTCATGTGTACTGCTGTTTGCGTCATGAGGTTGGCATTTACGCAAGGTCCCATGCGCTGTTATACCTCAACAGCAGCTCCCCGAATAATTACAGGTTCGAGAGGAGATTCTCAGTGGGGCAATTACTACGCTTTTTAGGAATGAACCTCAAACAGACTTTACGTCTAATATAATTGTGTTCTCGCGTGCCGCACATGGTGCGCCTTCGCGTTCACATATTTTGGAGTAACATTGCTACTGTTGAAGTCCCGTGGCCAATTAGAAATTGGGCCAACGACTACATTGCTGGATTTTGACTATGCTGAATCTATAGACTTGAGAGGATGACCCTGATCCAATGGCTTAGTTCTGATTTATCAGATTCGATTATTTTTCATTACATTTGTTGGAGAGCATGAAAAAAATAGAACGCGGTGTGGCAAAATTTTTTAATAATTTTAAAGAATCCCTATTGAACGCTGTCCTTAACTTTTGAACTTCTTGCGCGATCATAGGTGATCGTAAGAGTTTCTGAAAACCTCTCGAAAAACCTCTAAATAAAAGAAAGGAAAATAAATAAAATGAAAGTTGCATCTAATTTTAGCACTGCACTGATGGAAAGTGCAGCTAATATAGTTACTTTAGCGAGGTTGATGTAAATTGCTCAATCCGCAATAATTGTAAAGTACAGATGGCCCACGATTGACATGTACTCCGCACTTCCTCTGAACACATTTCTGCCGCTGTTTTCATTATTGCCACGTGGCAGATTTAAATTTGCGCCTGTGCATACTGCTCGGTGCCTTGTGATTTATGGTATTACGAGTCCAGTGGCTGTTTTGAAAGCTATTATTGAAGCTCGCTTCTTTAAGTATAAGTAACCTATAATTCACTTTAACATATGTAACATACTGGTTCGTCTACATATTGTGTACAAATTAACGAACTAAAACTAATGTAAATCTGACAGCTCTAGAAGTGTTTTATTCTTTAGTATTATTCATTAATCGAGGGTGGTGCATGATGTTGTCAAATGTTTAACTCGACAGTTTGACTTCAAGAACATTTAATTAAATCACCTCAAACTTTGTATCATGCAAACATTGGCAGCAATGGTTGCAGGAAGCCACCGCTATCAGAAGACCAGGGTCCGGGGACACGCATCTAATTGGAGACGGAATATCGCCTCATGATTGATCGCAAAAAGGGCTACAGCGAAAATTGTGTCTAAACGATACTGGACGTCACCGTAAGAACTGGTGACAGACGGCTGCGGCATTGCGATGTCCGCACTAGACGCTTCATGATTGGCCATCTCTGACAAGTCGGACTCTATGCTCATCTCTCTTCCAAGCTATAATTCGTCAATGATGGCATCTCCTACGTCCCGTGTACGTCCCTTTCTACTACATAGACAAAAAGATTCCAGTTCTGAATGCTAAACCCCCTAGACCCTGTCTTCTGGTTGCAGTGTCTTTGCAAAACCATCACTGCCAAATTGATAGGCCAGTGTGCCGTTGGCAACGTATTTGAATACTCGGTAACATTTGAACATTCGGCTTAGTAGTCCTTAATAACGGTGCGATACTTGTAAACACCCGATGTAAACTTCGCTTCGCAAGTACTTATGATTCCGACAAATCTATGGTATTGCGCTTGCGAGTTTCATGTAAGGTTGCGGAAGGAACTTTTTTTTTCATTTTTGAACTATCAGGGTGTAAATAAATCATCCTCAAAATGATTGTTTGGTAATTAAAGCGCAGTATTTGTTAATGTCCGTTACTTGATCAGTTTTTGCTCAGTGTTTCTGAACACGATGTTCAGCAACGAAAGTCAATGTTTTATCTTCTTTTTGCTCTTCTTGAATAATTACATAAAAGCATGTGGCAAGGCTAATTTATATGAGCGCTGAGCCACGCCATTCCACTCAGTTCAGCAATGTTTAAAAATTGTATCATTAAATTAGGAAGCAGGCTCCTATTTTAACGTTTAATAGCGTAAAAATTTAGTCGGCCTTCTAAGCTGGAAAGAACTTTAACTAACTGCAAATTCTCGCTGGAATTATCATTAC